>ML808744.1:146560-161053 GCA_009831015.1 Picea engelmannii
TGCATACTATCAACTGATTGCAGGACACTTATATAAAATGGGTGCAGACAACATTTTGAGAAGGTGTGTACTAGAACATGAAAGGCCTAGAATTTTGGTAGAAGCTCATGAGGGAATATCTTGAGGAAATTATGCAGGAAAAGCTACTGTGCATAAGGTATTGTGCTCAGGACTATGGTGGCAAATAGTCCACATAGATGCTAAGGATTATTTCCAACAATGTGATGTCTATCAGAGGGTTGGAAAACCCAACAGAAGGGATGAGATTCCTTTGATACCACAAGTAACTTTGTAGGTATTTAAAAAATTGGCAATAGAATTTGTTGGGCAATCCATCCACTAGAAAAAAAGGTCAAGAGCGAGATATATCATTACTGCGACAAAATATTTAACAATATGTGAATAAGCAACACTAGTCAAAGACTGCAGCACAAAGACAACAACACACTTTCTGTTTGAGAAAGTGATCACCAGATTTGGATGCCCAAGAATCTTGATGAATGACTAAAGTACCCACTCTATCAACAATACTATCAAGGCTATGACTGAAGATTTTGAATTCTATCATTAGAAGAGTACACCATACCATCCACACGCAAATGGAATAGTATAAGCCTTCAATAAGATCTTGGAGAATGCTCTGACAAAGATCTGCAATGCCAACATGGATGATTGGGATTTGAAAATACCAGCAGTACTATGGGCATACAAGACTACATCTAAGAAGCTGACAAGTCATATATCATTCAGGTTGGTGTATGGGAAAGAAGCAGTTGTGCCACTGGAATTCTTGGTACATAGTCTACGCGTAGCAGTAATCACCAACATGAAAAAAAGAGGCGCAATAAAGGACAAATTAAATCAACTAATGGAGATGGAAGAGGATAGGATTCTGGCATGATTTCATCAAGAAGTACATAAATCAAGAGACAAAGCTTGGCATGACAGACATATCAAGAGGAAGAGTTTCAAGAAGGGAGACCTAGTCTTGCTTTATGACAGTAAATGTTTTCAGCATCTGGGTAAATTCAAAATGCATTGGCTGGGGCCATATGAAATGAAGATTGTCACAGATGGGGGATCTGTATAGTTAAAAGACTTGGGAGGCACAAAAATGAAAGGAATGATCAATGGGAGTCGACTGAAACTGTACAGGGACAGTCAACCTCCTAGAACTTATAAGTTACAACACAGTAAGAAATCATGTAAATAGTGTACTATAGTAGAAGTTAAGATAGAAAAAGAAGGAAAAATAAATAAAAAAATAGAAAAGACACAAAATACATAAATACTGGGAAATACAGTGCGTAGAGGAAGTGGACTCAGCACGACGAAAAGAAAAATGTCTACATGCAACATATGGGTGACACATTACGCACTAAGGAAAAGTTACAACAAAAATACACAACGCGGTCAAAAAGTTTAGTACCACGGAAAAAGTACCAACAGTCCGAAAAAGAGAAAAACAACGGTTAGGGAAAACAGGCACCAGTTGGGGGTATTTATGAAATTAAATGAGATGTACTCATTGCATTAATAGTATCCAGGGAAGCTTCTTCGAGAAGCTTCACAACATTGATGTCACCCACTATATAAAGGAGAAATGCAAGCAATTTACAACTTATTGTGAATTTGCAAACTACAACGTTAGAAGAGAACACAGAGCAGAGCTGACTTGATGAGTGCACAGTGTGAACCAGTCGAAAACCATCCGGTGAACTAGTCGAAAACCATCCAGTGAAAGCATCCAATGCCCATGATGACACCACCAAATATTGGCGCACCGATCCAAACAACGAGAAAAACACGAAGTAATGTTAGGGAACCTTACGAAACTGGCAAGGCCAAGTAAGAAACCACACAAAGGGGGGAATTTGTTGATGTTTACGCAATACCATCACCACATGTAGAACCAAAAATCCCAACACCAGTTATCGAATAAGCCCACAAACCAACCATGGAGGGCATGGACGTTGAATCACACGACAGTGCGCAGGGCCGACAGGCTGAAGACGTAGGCAACCCACAGATACCTGCGAGGGCCAAAGGAGCCCACATAGCAAATTGGGCCACCACAATGAAAACATAGGTTGTCATGTCAAGACCACCACCTAGAGTAGGGTTTGCGCAACAGCAAGAGGGTATGGTGGAATACATTACTGACCAGCCATAATCTGACGACGAAGAGATATAGATGGAGGTTGGGACCTCAAGTGAGCCGCCAAGAAGAAACGAAAAACATCCCATGGTGCAATCACCACGTAGACAACTTGACGAAGAAATAGCCCTACCTCACATTCCTGAGGGGGTGTAGGCCACACCTACCCTTCTAGGATGCATGGAAATACTGCGTTATTCGGACCACGACGTGGTTGATACTGGAAAATTCCTAGAGTTTTCCAATCAGGTATACCTTGATAATATAGGCATAGGCCCCTTTGGTGACCAAATTCGAAAACCAAAACCATGGGCATTTGATCTGGCCAACACAGGAATCCTGAACTTGCTATAAATTCCCCATTTTAATAGGGGAAAGAAGTAAACAACTGCATCAAGCCATTGATGGCGGTCCTCCATGGAGGATTCTTATGGTTGGAGGAGCCCATATGAATAGACATGGAACTAATTGCAATCATCATAGGTCTGCCATCTATGGGTGAGATTCCCACGTAGAACCTTGATGATAAAACAAAAAAGAAATCCTTGGCCAAGAAGATGAAGAAAACTTACGACACATAGAGGGGCTCACGTGGGATCATAATCAAGAGGATCAATGATGCAACAATGAGAATGGACACCAAACTCATGGCCTGTAAGATGCTCAGAAAATGTCGCAAGGAGGAAGTTCTTGCCGGGGTCGTCGTAGCTGTAGCATAGTGTGCCAATGGAACTACGCTCAGTTGGGCCCCATATTTATTGAACTTGTTCCTCAATGACTGTAAATACGCATAGGATTTAGGAACAAAGTTCCACTATTCGTGGTTACTCATTTTGATCGCATTGATTGGGTGGAGGGAGCCCCCATACTCTCATTTTTTTGACTAGATAAGTCATTGCCGCGCAACGTGGTGCACATCATTGGGGAGCACTTCAGACCCTAAGCATAGAAGTGGCAACATAGGTACCTTTACGCTGTAATTCAACGAGATACAAGAGAGCATTATGAATACTCAGAGTATCACTCTAGGCATGGTCACACAATACAAAGAGATAGATAAATTTAGAGTGACAAGGCATACTATGTGGATCCAAGCACACAGGGATTCAGGGAAGGAGTGGCTATAGTTAAGATACTATGTCACTGAAGAGGACATAGAAATGGCGATGTGGGATTGGAAAGATGACTGGAGGATGCCATTACTGACTCAAGAAGTGACTAAGGTTATAGAGGTAGACATAGGGTAAAACAAGACACCTGCAGGTGAGATTTTTGTGCCCAAAAATCCAACGATGTCAGGGAAACCCAGCCATAAGATGACACAACAAAAAAAGGGGAGTGCGCCGAAGAAAGATGCATAGATAACAAAAAATTACACTGCCCCAAGACAAGAAGAAACCCCCTTGGAAACCACCTCACAAGAGACAGGGCCACCTAAGCAGCCAATAATACATACATAGGGGCCGCGCAATAAGGCAAAGGCACATAAGAAACTACCATAATACACTATCACCGAGGATGACATAGATATCGTGGCAGAGAGAGTGTAGGACCGTGCAGAGGAGGAATTTGTTGAAGCCCAACACTAGAGATGCATAATACAATATGAGATGGCAGTGATAAAGCATGTCCTTAAGCAGATCAGGTCAGCGTAGAGGCCTAAAATGGGAACATAATATTTCCCCGAAGTAGTAATAGTAGAGACAAGGACTTCATCGAGTAAGAAAGACACAGTTCAAACTATTTCCCAGGCCAGTCCGACTTTCAAAATGACAACTAACATGTTGCAGATGGATGAAGCCACAACCCATACACCATTGAAGGATTTGGCACAGGTAGAACTAGTATTAGCAAGAATACCTACCAAGGCATTATACAAGCTCCAAATTAGTGTCGCACAAGAGGTAAAATCACATGCCAGAACAAATGCAACAAAACTATAGTAGATGAGAAATGGAAAGGATGCCTTGGAATTGGTGGTCGAGCAGGTTAAGCTCGAAAACAAGGAGGAAAAGGAGTGCGCAAATAGAATAGAACAGAGTGTGACAACAGTGTACAATCACATCCTTGATAACACGCAGGTAGAGAAAACAAGTGAAGAGGAGAAACTCAAGCTTATTACCCAAACCATTGAACACTATAGGCAATAGATTGAGGAAATAAAAGAAAATATGACTCCTACAACTCCTTGTGAGGTCAGAGAGTATAGGAAAGAAGAAGTTTCACTCCAATTATCATAATCGGAGAAGCATGCAAGCACAACAGAAGAGTTGTTTGACAGAGTCATGCAACTCTGGACAACGCTGGAAGAGGATGAGCAAGTCCAACAATGGGACCAAGAAGGGGAAAGGCTCAACACAACCATACAAGAGCTCAAGAATAGAAAGAAAAAATGAGCATCATAGAGTTCCTGAAAGGTAATAAGGACTTGAAGAAGCTGCAGGCAGATTTAAAAGCCGCACAGATGAAAAAACAAGAGAGATAGATGGAAGTAGAACCTCTCTAGGATAAATCAACTCATATGATAGCACAACTAGTGGAGGAAAATAAGAGAATGGTGCAGGTGCACACAAAGAGAGCAACACTGATCACTAAGGAGATCACAGTGTAGTCAGTAGAGGCACTGACAGGGAAAACCGCGCAGGTCCAGGCAAGAGGAAGGGAACTTGCAAACAAGTTCCACAGCCTAGAAGAGGCTGTCGAGGGAGTGCACACTATGTAGGTGGCTCGGGACGAGCCACATGTCAATGTTGGGGGCATGTTGGGCACAAACCAATTTTGAGGAAAAGTCCAATCTTGGAAAGTAAATCTTAATTTGGAAAAAGACAAATGGCAGGAAAAGAAACGCATGCAGGGAAAAGCCGCATGCAAAGCAGGAAGACACGCCAGACACACATGAAAGAAAACCTAACCACGCTAGGGTTAGGGTTTTGTAAGATATTTTAATGGCTGATAAGTTGTAAGTTAGTATAAATAAGTACCTAGGAGGTCTAGGTCGAGGTTGGTTCCTGATTTTTGTTCTGTTCAGTTAGGAGAACTACTGTAAGATCTGATATAATTTTGTAAGTTTTTGAGTTGTAGGAGAGTAAAGTGGTTAGATGTTGAGGGTTATATCGTAGGCTGAAGAGCCTCGTGTGATCTAGTCAACCTCACAGAGGTTGTAGAACCTGATTTGTGATTGGATGATTAGAATTGTAGTGCGCATGCCACCATATTTTGCAGAAATCTAAATAAAAGAGCATAAGAAGCTAGATTCTTGTGGATGTAGCCTAGGAGGGGGTGAACCAAGGTAACACCTGTGTTATGTGTTGTGTTTATTTCATGTTTACCTTCTGTAAGTAGTCATACTATGAATGGATGAATAGATAATTCTGTGAGATCTGTTATATGTTAGATCTGTTAGAATGCATACATAGACTTAACAGATGAATGAATATTAACAATAATAGAAATAAAAACGAGATCAAGGCCAAAGAAGATGAATTGAAATCCCATATCCCCACTCTTTCCTAGAATGCAAGCATATGAGCATTGCAGTCACCCATAGAACTATCTCGGGTGAGACTGCATAGTACATTATGTGTGCTGTGTTGCCTTCTGGTTTACCAGGAGGGATGATAGTTTTAGAGGGTTTTGTTGGAAACCTTTTCAGATATGAACCTGGGTCTGCCCAAGAGTAGGAAGAGAGAGTAATAACCAACAAATGGTTCCCTTTCCGAGTGGAACTACATGGGATTGAGTTAGTGGGATCCGTGAAAGAATCGCGAAAATAATGAAGGTATAAAAAGGAATGTCCAGACCGTGGAACCCAACGAAGGAGGAAATTGAAAGATGGTTGAAAACAAAGGAGATTGAATTTGCACAGAAGGATAATAGAAACCCTAAGTTAACACCGCACAAATATATGGACAAGTACTTGTTTAGCGACCTACAAGAGGTCTTTTTTTGTGATTTCCCGCATGTGTTGCAGGAGTGGTTGTTGAGGTTGAAAGACAACTGCCCTACAAATTGAATTAGACAACTAGAGTGGAATCCTTTGGATATCGCATGGTTTCAACAAGTTAACAAAAAATTTACGTGCGCAGTAGATTTCTAGCTAGAAAATATCGTTGCAGGGTTTATCACAGAATTTGCAGTAGATACCGCGAAGTCTTACAACACAACAGAGAAAGAGTTTATAAAAGGACCTAGAGGTAAGAATATCATATCACTGCAAAATTCAATCAAGTTCTTTTTGTATAACAATAATGTGATGACTATGGAAGAAGAAAACTAAACTTCCCTGAGTAGAAGGGGGAAGGGGGGAAGCACTGACAAGAGGTAGAGAAATGGAGGAAGAAATGGACAAGGTAAAGAAGAAGGAGGCCATGGACCCAATCATGATGGAGGAATATCATATCAAACAAATCATGGAAACAATTGGAAAGACGTGTAGTGGAGTACCCTACCAATATAAGATGAATAATAAGAAGAGAGCCATAGCAGATAGAGAGGGCTTGGCAAGTGATGAAGAAGAGGTATAGGATCTCCGAGCTATGGAGAAGATTAAGGAAATACTGCATGCAACATATGAAGGGAAGACATATGGTCCAAGGGAAGAAATATAAGGCATAACTCCCATCCATGTCAGTGTCAATGTGGAACCCATAACCCCGTGTGCGACTAATACACCAGAAAGAACACCACCATTCAGACAATTGAATTTTAGTGGAAGAAAGAAAAGGAGAAGTGCATCTAAACAAGGAGCAACAACTGTAGGAGCCAATTCATGAAGTAGTATTCAAGTATTTACACTGTGCAGAGGCAACCGTTCATCACAATTCAAGAGGGAAGGGCATGATCCCACCATTAGGTTACCAAAATTTTAGGGAGAGGCATCTGAGGACCTTGAAAAGAATTTTTTTATCTGCAAAAATATATGGGAAGCAAAGAAGATCACATATGAGGACACACAACTTGTGCAGTTAGCTATCACACTAAGAGACCGCACACTGGATTGGTACATGAGCTTAGCTATAAACAATCCATCAGGAACAACACGGATGATTGCAGATGTCAAGAAGCTACTGATAAATGAATTTTAGAAGCCTAGTTCATAAGATCAGTACATGAATGAGATGACTGAAATCAGACATAAACCAAGTGAGTCTATTTGGGAGATTGATCAGAGGTTCAAACAGTTGAAGGGTAAGTTGAAATATGTCATGAATGACATGCAACATAAACATCTCTTTGTGAATTCACTGCTACCACATCTGAAATACCCTTTGAGGCAACATAAGTTTCAAAATGAGGTAGAGGATCTACATGCAGCCCTAGAAGAGTTAAAGGAGGATCTGAAGAACCTCACATTTCAACTGAACCAGAATAAGGGAAAAGAGAAAAGAGAATATGCTTGGTGTACCACATGCAGGATAGAAGGAAACCACAAGAATGAGTTCCCAACTTTTGCGCATTACATGGAAACAGAGCTACCAAACCCCTTTGCAATAGAAGGACAATGGTGCGATATCTGTAAAACACAGGGGCGTGATTCATATCATTATCCAATGATAAATAAGTACCAGCTAGTACCCAAGAATTCATACTGCAATTTTTGCAAATCAGTGGGTCATGATGACAAAGATTGTATGATAATGGACTTGATGAAGGAAATAACTTCGGGTACATATAGGGTGCAGTCAGAAATGATGACAGGGAAAGATGCACCACTGTTCAGCCACAGTATCATAATGTGCAGCCACAATATAATAATGTGCAGCCACAGTATAACACTGCACAACCACAATATAATAATGCGTAGCCTCAATATAACCCCACACAATATAATCAGGTACCTCAGTACAACGCACCACAAGGAGATCAAATTGTCTACAGAGGTGGAGGACGAGGTAGAGGAGGATTTGGAAGAGGCAGAGGTCCAGTAGTATGTCATAACTACCAATATCCATGACATTATGAAAGATAATGTCCACTTCCACATGTGACATGCATGTACTGTCGCACAACACACCATGGTACATAGGACTGTCTAACATTATTGGGGAAGATTCAAGAAAACATAAATCAGAACAATCAAAATGTGTAATTGATTTTTGCAGAAGCTAGAGATGATGGGAGGAACATCAACATAGTCACACGCGGAGGAGGATCTAAGACAGGAGCTGATGCAGTAAGACGAGACCCAACAAAACACCAATGGGTGAAGAAAAATACTGAAACACATAAGTAGTTTAATGCGTGGACTGAAAAGGATATATTCAAAGAGGCTAGATGAGATTTTTTCAAACAATATCTTGCGTCCACATTAGATTTGCAACATACTCAAAATGCACCAATGTACAAGATGCCTTTATCAATGGATCACATGAGCAAAGCACCACCTTTAGTGCAAGTAGGTACCATAAATATTTTTTGCAATCCTGTGTTAAGCTACTAGATGATCCATCATTCGTTAAAGTTTTACAACATATCTTAGAAATATGTAACACAGAGGTAGAGGGGAAGTTAGTGCAGAAGATAATCAATCACCTCCATTCAATAAGGAGGACAAGCAATGAATTCAGATTGAATGCTAACATTGGGGATTTCAATATGGGAGACATTATATTGGACTTAGTCTATGAGGTCAACATTTTACCTAAGAAGACATGGCAGTGTATGTGAGAGGCCACACTAGGCTATTCACCTGTCCAACTAAAACTAGCAAACCAACACAAAGTTATACCAATTGGAAGGCTAAAAGGTGTGACAATAGATCTAGATGGAGTGCGCACTAAGGAAGACTTTGAAGTGATAGAAATAGTGAATGGCACAACACCCTATCCAACATTACTTGGCTTGGATTGAGAAATTGAGAACCATGCCATAATCAACTTGAATACAAGGAAGATGACATTAAAATTAGGAGAATACAGAGTCATTGCACCACTTGATCCATTAGAAGGAGAAAGGTTTGTAGAGCCCACTTTCTTAGATGTGGAGGAAATCAACCAGTTATACATAACCACCACGCACAAAGAAGATTATTTCAACCCAACTATAGATGCGGTACTCACCTGGAGGAGCATCACATCATTTTCTTCTGACTCACATACAGGTTTGGAGAATTGGAAGCAGATATTACATGAGGTCTCCACAAGAAGGTGCGCAAGAATAGACTGCGCAGTAAGATGGGTGGGTACTGAGATTAGAGAACCTCCTGATTTTCATGGCATAAATGACTTAGAAGAATACCTAATAAGATACGAAGATGAAGTGTTAAAAAATTAGAGGCTCTTAGCCATGGACATTTCACTCAAGGAAACACCTACAAGATGGTGGGGTGTGCACAAAGAAATAGTTAAGGACTGGTACCAATGTAAGAGACTATTGTGCATTAGATTCGATGTAGAGCAGGGGAGTAATAAGATGCAGATATATGATTGACAGGGGACACCAACATAAAATTTGGAGAAATGCATAACACTATGGAGGATGACACCACCAGAGGAATAGCCTCATCATTTCATCCACACATTGGAAGGAATTCCATAAAACTAGTATGTAGACCAGGAACTGCATAGAGGCACTGCAGAATGGAAAACATTAGAACATAATTTTATAGTAACCTTCTCATTTGATCATGAGAACACAACATGGATTCATCACTGAAGTAGATAAGAGGTGTGATATTTATTGATGAACCAGAGGTTGAACTCATGACAAAGTATCAACAACAGAACAAACAAAGAGTCAAGGAACTACTGTCATGTTATCATGTGGAAGAAGAAGCACCAGATGAATATGACCCACACAACATTCATATTAAATAAATTGAAGGAGAAAGAGAGGTGGAAGGTCCATCTTTGGAATGAAAAGTATTTGCTACAACTATCAAAGTGAAGAAAGTCAACATTGGCACAACTGATAATGCTAAAATGGAAAGTATTGGAGATTACTGGGATGAACAAACAATAGAAAAAATAACAAAGTTACTGTGTGAGTATAGTGACCTATTCCCAACGAACTTTACATAGATGAAAGACATAGAAGGAGAGTTAGGAGAGATGAACATACCTCTCAAACTTGAGGCTAGATCTGTCAGACAGAGAGCATATAGACTAAATCCAAGATATAAGCAGAAATTGACAGAATGTTTGAAGCTGGTATCACAGAACCACTGGAGGAATATGAATGATAAGCCCTATGGTCAAGAGAAAAAACAAGGGGGGATAAGGATTTTTGTAGATCTGAGGAAACTGAATGATGCTTGCCTACATGACCCTTTCCCTACACCTTTTACATATGAAGTCCTAGAGAATGTGGGAGGCCAGGAAACATCTTCCTTTACAGATGGATTCTCAAGTTACCATCAGATCAAGATATCCCCCAAAAGACAGGTACAAGACTACTTTTTCCACATACTAGGGATCCTACCAGTACACAGTCATGCCTTTTGGGCTGAAGAATGCACCAACCATAGTTTCAAGGGTAGTAATAGCTGCTTTTAATGAGTTCATACATTAGTTCTTAGAAGTATATCTGGATGATTGGACTGTATATAGTTTGTTAAAATACCATGTGGAAATATTAAGGCCAATGTTGGAAAGATGCAGGGAGTGTCAGATATCATTGAATATCAATAAGTGCATCTTTGAGACACCTTTTGGAATATTGTTGGGCCATATAGTGTGCAAACAAGGTTTTCCAGTAGACCCTGCCAAGATTGTAGTCATTTCCAACTTACCACCACCAAAATCAGTGTGCCAGTTGATAGCAACATTGGGATATACATGCTACTACAAAAAACTTATAAACGTGTATGTGCATATCACTGCGCCAATGGAAAAACTGTTAAATAAGGATACTAAATTTCAGTGGAATGAGGACTGTCAACAAGGTTTGAACACATTAAAAGAAGATATGGTCACAACACCTATTCTAGTATTCCCATATTGGGAAAATACTTTTCATGTACATGTAGATGCATCAACCATACCACTTGCAACAATTCTGACATAGCTGAGAGCATGGGATTTGGACCATCCTATAACATTTGCAAGCAAAAAAATCTCAGAATCAAAGAATAACTACAACACTATATAAAGAGAAGGCCTAGCTATGGTCTATGCACTTTACAAGTTCAGACATTACTTACTGGGCAGACACTTTAATATGTTCACAGATCATTCAACCCCCAAATATTTATTCAACAAGTCAGTGTTGGGGGGGAGGATATGTAGATGGATGTTGTTATTTCAAGAATTTGATTTTGAAGTGATAGTCAAACCAGGGAAGACAAATGCATGACTTGATCATTTTTCAAGGGTCACTAATGGAGAGGAACCTACCAACTTGGAAGTCAACTTCCCTGATGCTCAGTTGTTTCCAGTACAGATAGATGATGAATATTTTGTTGATATCATTGAATATTTGAGCACCAGGATTGTGCCACAAGAATTTAGTACTGTGTAGAAGAAGAATCTTTAATTCAGAGTTGTAGACTATCAACTGATTGTAGGAAACTTATATAAAATGGGTGCATACAACATTTTGAGAAGTTGTGTACTACAACACGAAAGGCCTAGAATTTTGGCAAAAGATCATAAGGGAATAACTGGAGGACATTATGCAGGAAAAGATACCCCCCATAAGGTATTGCATGTAGGAATATGGTGGCCAAAAATCCATGTAGATGATAATGAATATTTCCAGCAATGTGATGTCTGTCAGAGGGTTGGAAAATCCAACGGAAGTGATGATATGCCTCTGAGACGACAAGTAACTTTGAGGGTATTTGAAAAATGGGTAATAGACTTTGTTGGGCCAATCCATCCACCAACAAAAAGTTCAGGAGTAGGATATATCATTACTGTGATAGAATATTTAACAAGATGGGCACAAGCAACACCAATCAAATACTACAACATAGAGACAACAACACACTTCATGTTTGAGCAAGTGATCACCAGATTTGGATGCTCAAGAATCTTGATGAGTGACCAAGGTACCCACTTTATCAACAATACTATCAGGGATATGAATGAGGAGTTTGAAGTCTATCATCATAAGAGTACACCATACCATCCACAAGCAAATGGAATAGTAGAAGCCTTCAATAAGATCTTGGAGTATGCTCCGAGAAAGATCTACAATGTCAACATGGATGATTGGTATTTGAAAATATTAGCCGTACTATGGGAATACATGACTACATCTAAGAAGTTGACATGAAAAACACCATTCAAGTTGGTGTATGGGTAAGACGCAATGGTTCCACTGAAATTCCTGGTACCTAGTCTATGTTGATACTTAGAACACATCACCAAAAGACTTCATCCTCCCATGAAATCCGACCTTCTTTACTTATGATTTCCTCTGAAATTCGACTTGTGTATCAAATGAATGTATAATGATATTTATTTATACCATTTATTTCACTTCCTTTTAACAATAGGGCCGACTTGCCACTTTCTTATTTTTTAATTCTGTTCTTTCATTATCTCCAGGGCCTACATGTACTTCCTTCTTCAATTCACTTTGTCATCTTCAAAAATTCATTTCTCCTCAACCATGAGGATTTATGTGATGTGCCACATACCACCGAAAACAACATGATGTATACTATCCATCCATGGGTGTTGTATCTGCATGTGCATTTTCCTTCATGTCCAAATACCTTCATCAATCTTGCGGTCCAAAACCGATGACTATGGTTGAAATCAATGACAACAACCAATCTTCCAACAATCTCCCCCTTTTTCATTGATGGAAACACTCATGCTCCCCCTATCATCATGATCCCAATTTATCTCCCCCTTTGACATCAATGGAAAAGGGTAGGGCTTCTCCCCCTGAGTTTAATGACAAAAGGCAACTCTCTTCTTTGGGGCTACTCCCCCTGAACATGTGGCACTCAATAATACTTCATCCTTATTTTTGGTCTTTGGGACTTTTTCTTCCTTGGAATCCTTTTCCGTGGCTTCTACCTTCTCTCTCTTCTTCATGTCTAGGATGTATATGTTGTTCAATCTTCTTGTTGCAGTTGCAACCAATATTCTTGAGTTATTTTCTCTGATTTTACATTTTTGGGAGTCAAACGTAAGAGTGTATCCTTGATCACATATTTTGCTGACACTGAGGAGATTATGCTTAAGATATTCAACCAATAGGACTTTTCCTGCTTTTACATTTTCACTTCCAAGCTTTACAATTCCTTTTCCAAGTATTTTAGCAGATGATTCATCTCCAAATGTAACATTTCCACCCTTTTTCTTCAAGCTGACAAATTTTCTTTGATCTCCGGTCATATGAGATGATCACTCACTGTCTATGAATCATTCATCTTCTTCTTTGCATTCTTTAGCGATCAATGTTATTTGACAGTTTTCATTTTGTAGAATTTCTTTCCTTTTCCATGTTGTAGTTGGTATACAAACATTTGACATATGATTATATTCCTTCATCTCTCTGCAATCTCGTGATTTATGACCAAGATTATTGCACTTGTAACATACAATATTTTGATCCATTAATGGGTCAAATGGATTATAATTTCTGTTGATAGGTCTACAGACATTTCCATATCTACTATTTTCACCATTCATGTAGCTTGCATAGTTATTCCTTTCATTGATTCTACAATTGATTTCCTTGTGTCCAAAATTTCCACAAGTATAACAATGTCCAAGAAAGAAATTTTGATACCTGGGAGTAAGTGATAATCTTTGTGGTGTGGTCCATCTGGGTTCACGATCTATTCTTCTGTAGTTTCCTTCATAATTATTTCTTTCATACTTGATGGGAGAGGATCTTCTTGATGTCTCATTCCTTCTGAAATCTAGTCTTCTATCTTGTTGTTCAACTTGTTCTGGAGTGTTGGTTTCATCATTTTCATCTTCCTTCTCTTGTTTTGTTGTCTTCAAACTGTCATTGTATCCTAGTCCCATCTTGTCCTTTGGAGATCTTTGATTTCTAAGGATCTCATCTAATTTTTCAGTGCTTTTTTCGAACTTCTTCAACTTTTCTGTTGTCAATAGTAGCTCCCCTTTTGTGTGATCCAATTCTGCTTTCAATTTCTCATAATCTTCTGATTGTTCCTTCAAGCTATTAATGGTCTTTTCAAGCTTGTAATTCTCTTCTTCACAACCAGTCAATTCACCTTTTAGTATTATGTTTGTGTTTCTAAGCTTGCTATTTTCATTTTCAACTTGCTTCAACTTTTCAAGATTCTCATCTTCTTGTTCACTCTCTGCATTGTCTTTGTATCCCCAAAAGGAATCAAGGTTGGTTTCTTCATCTGAATCTTCTTCACAAATGATTTCTTCTTCTTTAGAATTCTTGTGATCATCATC
>ML808744.1:161940-180446 GCA_009831015.1 Picea engelmannii
CGTTAGGTAAGTTTTCACTCTATCACTCCAGTATGCATAATTTCTTCCATCAAATTTTTGAATCCCATTTGAAATGTGCTCATGGTCATCCATCTCTGCTCAGGATTTTCCTTCCAGTGGTTAAATTGTTTTGAAGGCAACCTTCTCTGATACCAATTGTTGATACTTAGAACACATCACCAAAAGACTTCATCCTCTCTTGAAATCCGACCTTCTTTACTTATGATTTCCTCTGAAATTCGACTTGTGTATCAAATGAATGTATAATGATATTTATTTATACCATTTATTTCACTTCCTTTTAACATTAGGGCCGACCTGACACTTTCTTTTTTTGTAATTCTGTTCTTTAATTATCTTCAGGGCCTACATGTACTTCCTTCTTCAATTCACTTTGTCATCTTCAAAAAATCATTTCTCCTCAACCATGAGGATTCACGTGACGTGCCACAAAACACCAGAAACAACATGATGTATACTATCCATTCGTGGGTGTTGTATCTACATGTGCATTTTCCTTCATGTACAAATACCTTCATCAATCTTGCGGTCCAAAACCCATGACTAGGGTTGACATCAATGATAACAACCAATATTCCAACAGTCTGGGCGTAGCAACAATCACCGACATGACACAAAGGGGCACAATAAAGGAAATATTAAATAAACTAATGGAGATGGAAGAGGATAATATTCTAGAAGGATTTCATAAATAAGTACATAAAGCAAGTGACAAAGATTGGCATGATAGACATATCAAGAGGAATAGTTTCAAGGAGGACGACCTAGTGATTCTTTATGAATATAAATTTTTTCATCATCTCGGTAAATTCAAAATGCATTGGCTGGGGCCATATGAAATGAAGACTATCATAGCTGGGGGATATGTATAGTTAAATTACTTGGGAGGAAAAAAAATGAAAGGAATGATCAATGGGAGTCGATTGAAACTGTACAGGGACAATCGACCCCCTAGCACTTAAAAGTTACAACACAGTAAGAAATCATGTAAATAATGTACTATGGTAGAAGTTAATATAGAAAAATGAGAAAAAGAAATAAAAAGGAGAAAAAGAAGGTAAAAGAAATACAAAAATAGAAAAGACAGAAAATATAGAAATACTGAGAAATACAATGCGCATAGGAAGTGGACTAAGCTCGACGAAAAGAAACATGTCTGCGCACAACATATGGGCAACACACTACGCACTAAGGAAAATTTACATAAAAAATGCATGGTTCACTCAAAAAGTTCAGTACCACGGAAAAGGTACCAATGGTCCTAAAAAGTGAAAAACAACGGTTAGGGAAAAAAGGAACCAAATAGGGGCATTTATGAAATTAAATGAGACGTACTCATTGCATTAATAACAACCAGTGAAGCTTCTCCGAGAAGCTTCACAACAATGATGTCACACACTATATAAAGGAGAAATGCGGGCAATTTACAACTTATGGTGAATTTTCAAACTGCGGCGTTAGAAGAGAACACATAGTAGAGCCGAATTGATGAGTGCATAGTGTGAAGAAGTCGCCAACCATTGATCTAGGTGGATATTGGTGGCCACCCACCTATTCCAAATGGCTCCTCGTGTCCATTTTTTTGTTCAACACGTTCTTCTGTACTGCTTTGTAATTGTGGGTTCTACACTTCTGGGGTTGTCTGAAGCCCCACACATCCTCCAGGTGGATACAGGTGGCCTCTCGCCTAATCCAACTGTCTTATTTTGTATGTTTTCATGTCATCACACCTTGTTGTACTTCCATGTCTGTTTTGGGGCCCTAAACATTTTTTTTTGGCTCGCCATAGACAAATTGTAGACAAAGTTAGAGTTTGAGGAAGAAATGTGTAGTTCTCTAAAAGACATTTCCAATGGGCTATTACACGCCTAAAACATAGGTCGTATGAAAAATTTAGGACCCTTGGAAGTTGAGTTACCAAATTACACCAACTTACCCATGGGGCCCACATGAATTTTGGAGTTTCACCTTCTAGGGTTAGGATTTTGGATGTCTAGGGTTTTGGAATTCATGCGTAATATCAAAAAGTCCTCTGGAGCCTCATTGTAATCCATAATGCTCAGATGAATGCACGTAGCAGTCAAATATCTTCTCAGAGATAGCTACCACCATTCGAGAAAGTGTTTCATTTCTGCAGTTTTACAATTTCATCCTATTTCATTATTTAATAGAAGATATTGTTTACTGGATATTTGTGTTATTCTTCATATCTCTGTGTTTATTTTATTCAGTCTGTTAATTAGTTCGTTTCGCTCCTAAATTTGGATCAGTGGTATCAGAGCGATATGCTCCTCATTTATTTTTCTTCGTGCATGTCCTCGACAAGATCTGGGTGCAAGAAGTTGGGACTTGAACCAATCGAGTCATTACAAGATTGGTCGCGTTGATCCTGACAACAACCTATGATGGGCAAAAATAAATATGATGGAGTAGGAGATCCTATTAAAATTTTGCTCGAGGAAGCCCTCATGTGACAAAGGAACAAAATGATGGACAACTTCGTGCAGATCCTTTGATGACTGCCCAGAGGAGAAGCATCTTCATCAAGCGACCATGTAACCCCTTTCAAGATACATGTAAATATTGATATTCCATTATTTGAAGGACTGATAGATGCGGATGTTGTAGATAAATGGTTGAATTTTCTCAAAGGATATTTTTCAGTCCACAATTTTTTCGATAGGGAAAATATCACTTTTGCACTCCTCAAGGTCATTCCCCATGTTAAAGACTGGTGGGATACTTACTTTGAGAAAAGGGTCATGGAGGAATATACAATGTTTTTGGTGGCCCCTACATGAGATTCCTTTCGGGATGCTATTAAAGAACAATACTACCTTGTTGGAAGCTATGAGGATCAGTACACCAAATGGACCACCCTACGTCAAGAAAGGGACCAAACAGTACTAGATTTCACCAATATTTTCCATACCCTATGCACCAAATTGGGTATCAAAGACTATGAGCGTCATCTTGTGCTCAAATACCACGATTGTTTGCATAGATACATTCAAAAAGAAATGGAGTTCCTGGACATCACCTCATTGGGCAGGACTTATAGATACGTTGTCAAGATCAAGCATAAATTTAAGCAGAAAAGGTGAGAGTTTGGATCTTCAAACCCCTCACATCCGAAGTAGGGAAAAGGAAGCCCCAACCCACACAACAAGGGACCAAGTCAAGATGGCCGCCCTTAGGACAACTAGTCCAAGCCGCAACACAGGAAGGGAAATGAGAAGACGAAGAAGGACACGGGAAAATGGTGTGAGTATTGTTATCACATGAACTTGTAAGAGTCTCGTGGGTTCATGGTTTCTACCTAAGTATATAATTTTCCCATGTCTCTATCCTTTTCGAATCGACAAGTCTTAATTTTGTCCCCTTTCGGCATGTAAATTAGTCTTCTATGTGCCCTTGTTCGTTTGTGCACCCTGGTTTCCCTTAATGTCCTACTCGAAAGGAGTCTTGGACCCAAGCCCCTCTGTTTTCCCTAAAGGATGAACACTCGTCTACTTTTTTAGTCACTGGTTTCCCTGTTTTCCCAGCCCATAGCCAGTCGTCCAGATTCTTGATCATGCAGGCTGCAACCATGGACACAAAGGGTGATATACAAAGCAACAAGCAATTTTAATCTTTTAGCGGGGGAGATTCCAGGAGCAGTTCGAACCAACAACTCACGGGCATTTGGAAGTTCAAATTCACGTGAAGTATAGTGCTAGAGAAGAAGGTCCAAAGACCAGAGGCCCAGAGAGAGCATGAGCCATTGATATCGAGGGGGACAGGTGGCATCAGATCTATGGCTCCGGGTAAAATCCCTAGGAAAATCGAAGTTTGAGTCTTGATTCTCCTAGAGCCCGGAGACCTAGAGTGGATCTCGACCGCCCATTCAAGAAGACACGTGTCATTAGATCCATGGCTCCTGGTAAAAGCACTTGGAAGCCTAGGTTTGAGTTTTGATTCTCCCGGAGCTCGAATACCCAAAGTGGATCTCGACCGTCCAATTCAAAGAGCCATGTGTCGCCAGATCCATAGCTCTAGGTAAAATCACAACAGGTAAACATGAGTTAGCCCCCGAGCCTTGGAGAGACAAATCCATGTC
This sequence comes from Picea engelmannii, assembly GCA_009831015.1. NCBI lineage: Eukaryota > Viridiplantae > Streptophyta > Pinopsida > Pinales > Pinaceae > Picea > Picea engelmannii. Next base: position 166,061 of record ML808744.1, read on the forward strand.
GACTATCAGCATAGACAGGTGACACACTTATGGTTTTGACACATGGCCCTCTTTTCAAGTAATCTCAGACATGCCTCAAGCCTATTTTCAAGTGACACATGTTACCTCTCCATCTGTGACACATCAGGATGGTGACATCTGGCCTCCATGTTAGATCATCCTCTGGGAGGTGTTATTGTTTAGTGCCAAAAGTAGTGCCCCACACCAAAGCACACTTTTGGCATATCCTAAAGTTGGTGGGCGAGTAAGCTTGGCGGTGGCGCCAAATCTACCCGGTGCGCCCAGATCTCAGATCGTGACCAGATTAATGACCACAGTCTATTGCGGGGACGCAACATGCTCGGGTAATATTTTTCTTGAGTGGTCTCACAATAGAAACCATGGTATGGCGAAAATACTACGTGAAGAAATGTGATGGATTGCGGTCCTAAAAGCAGTCTAAACCCAAACCACCTCTGAGTGGCCCCGCAATTACATGTTTATATGGCATCCTATCTGAGAGCAGCAAGTGGCTGTGCCCCTAAGCATTAAGTTTCATTCAATATCCAAGGAAAAGTAGTTAATGGAAGGTAGGTTTGGTGGTTGAAACCTCGGCTCACCCCATAAATGGAAGGCATGGAAGGCCCGATCGCGGGGACTGAACCGTCAGCCCGTGGTACCCCTGTGAGCATATTTTCCTGTAGACCCATGTTGATCTGAGCTCACGTCTTATAGAGGGATGCACGTTCAGTCTGGCAGAAGAGGTCACCAACACAAAGCTTTGATTGTAGTGATTAGATCACACTCCTGATAGTCGGGGACTGTTCTGAGTATAAATAGATAATTTTTATATTTTGTTATGGTCGTCAACTGGTTGAGCAGAGCTCCCTATTTTGTAATATTTTGATGCCAGAAAAGTTCTTTGGTTATGTATAATATTTGAGACTTTCAGATTAATAGAAGTCAACCTCCTTTCATCTCTTTGTAAAAATTGTGCTAAAACACTCGGGCATGGATCCAGTTGAGCGTTTTTATGCTATTGTAATGTAAGTTTGATTGGAGCAGTATCGTGACTAGTTTTAGTCATCTTCCTTGTGATATTTTTCCCTCTTACACTGAATGGCTCGGGCATGGAGGATCCAATCGAGTTGTTGTAGCTGCATGGTGATGTAGGTTTGATCATTGTGTTGTTGTGACTGTGTTGTTTGGACATATTTCAGTGTCTGAAGCTTGAGCTTAAGAGTGATCTTGAGTCTGAGTTTTTATTCTCCAAGATGCTTGAGGGATTGATGCCCATAGCAGTATTTTCCACCTTTCTTACTAATTCTTCACTCTGCTCACACTTAATCTCAATTCACCGACTGAAGTTAGTTGTGGCCCTTACTTCCCTGTGCATTTCTTGTCCAGTTCTGTGTTGAACATCATTCATATATTGAGTTTTGTCCATTTACCTCCACTCATATAAAACCAACATCCACCAAAAACTTTGATGGGTACTGGGCTTATCCTCCCACAATCTGGGGGTGACTTTCAGTGCTAACATTCTTAGCACTGTTTCCCGGGAAAAAATTGAAGACCTTTCCCTAGGATACAATGACAACGAGCTTCTAATTCTGAAGGTGCATCATATATCAGAACCATTGATGATTTCACTTGCACCTGACGACTCCACTGTCTCATAGTGGCTACCATCTAGCTACACCTGAAGCCCCCTAAGAGAACACAATGACCAGATCTGGTCTTTTATGGTTAACAAATACCAGACACATTCACACTACATATCATTCACTTGGCAACTCCATGATTAAAGAATCGATTGACGACTCCATTGGTTTGAAATGGAAAGAATCTTGTCTCAAAGGTTTGCTCCTTTCAATTTTTCTGTTGTTCCTAGTTTTCCAAATGTTGTCCCTACTCCAAATGAATGGGGTGATTATTTGCCCATATTTAGAGAGCGTAAAGAGGACAACCCTGCTCAACATATCCATGAGTTTCATGAACTCATGCATCAATGGGAGATACATCATGAAGATGTATTAATGAATATATTCATGTTCTCATTAGTAGGAGATGCTCGTAAGTGGTATCACTCCTTAGCCCCCACCAACATCTCCTCCCTGGGAGAATTTCATGCAACTTTCAATAGACATTGTCAAAAGTATTATGCCTCTAAGTTAATCTGTCATAACTATTGTGAGGAGTATAGAGATGGTGTTTAGGACATAGTTCGTTCTTGCAAAAGATTTGAGGATGAGGGACATCCCCTGGAGGAATTGATGGAGCTGGTACAATCACTTTCTGCAAGTATAGAGGAATTAAAGGCATATTTTTCTTGCCACTCTTACGAAAAAAATACAGAGGATATTCCAGTCCTGGAAACATATGTTCTTGATAGCCCTGCTTATGATGAAGAAGTGATGTCGGATACTGACCAAGAAAAAATGATTGTTGATGGATATCCCAACGAAGATGATGGAGAGCAGAGTTTCTCCATGGTTCCTATTTTTGGTTATTGCGAATCTAACCCTGGGAAGAACCATGAAGGATAAAAGGGGGAGCCACATCTCTGGGCTATCTTGGCTTCAAGATTTTCCCCTTTCAATTTATCATCCATAGTTGGTTATACACATCCACTGCCAGATAGAAATGAATGGAATGATTATATTTCGAGATTTAGAGGAAGTGAGCATGACGATCCCGATAAGCACTTATTCAATTTTCATAGATGCATGCTTGAGCATGACTTTGTTCACGAGGATGTCTTGATCAAGATGTTCAAATTTTCTTTGGAGGGAGATGCTTTTGAATGGTGTAAATATCTCCCTGCTGCTAGTATCCATTCTTTGAAGGATTTTCATGATGATTTCAATGCATATTACGAGAAGAGTTACCTGTCTCATCTTATTTTGGTTGACTGTTGTAAGAAGTTTTCATTCTACATCTAGTAGATGATAGAGTCTTTCTCGTGTGATGAGTTTGGTGAAGATCTAATTAAAAGAGAAAGTAAGGACAAAAGAGAGTATTTTGCAGTTGTGGATGAAATATTTTCTCTTTCTATTTCCCAAGAAGAAGGCCTTACAGATATGATTAATGATATCATTGATGTTTGCATAGCCATATATGCATTATATTTTTCCCCTAGTACACCTGTTGTCTTAGATTTAAAAGAAGAGATGGTTGTGGAGGAGGATTCTTCTCTTTTCCTTCAAGAGGTTCTCCATGATGTATTTTCACTTGGGATTGAAGAGAAGAATCTAGAGGTTTCTCATTTTCCTTTGAAAGATAAAAGAGTTCTGCGCTCACTTACCCCTGAAGAGTATTCAGAAGCAGACAACATAGGATGTCGATATTCTTATGAAAGTGAAAGCTCCTACCAAGAGAAACAATATAGAGAGAAAGAGACATCCATGGATATACATGAAGAGACTTCCTGCTCTCAGCTAGCATATGTTATCAAAGCAGAAAAAGGACAAATGGAGGAGCTAAAGGTGCAGTTTATATCCTGTCTTGAACGTGCAAATGAGCAAGTATCACCTAGGATCAACCGACCCGCATCAGTCCTCTACCTACATGTACACTTTGAGAACATCAAACGATGGGTGAGTAACCATGAAGAGCGGGAGGTAATTTCTTCCCAGTTGAGCTTTCTTGATTATAAATTTTGTGACCTTGTGGGGTTATATATGGAACTATGCTTTCCAAAAGCATTGGAGCCTGCAAAATTGTCTATATTGTCATCATTTGGAGGTATTGCCAGTGTTCCAATACATGTTTTCTTTATGCTATCATAATTCCCTTACCTTTTATGGATTATTTTCATTAAAGAGAAGAATTATATTACCAAGCAGTCTGGGTGGTTATGGTGGAAGTTTTCTTTCACATAATTCTTTGTAAAAATTAATTAGCCTAGGACTGTACATAAATAAGCTCTTTCTGAAGCATGTGTGTTTGTTTTCCTTTTGTATAAGTAGAATAGTATACATGTCCGCCTTCGATGAAACTTTTTGAGCTCGACTCCATAGTCCAACAGCTAAAGCATTAAAACTGTGTGTTCCTGGCAACTCACAGGGAGCATGCCATCCCCCGTGGAGCCAATGTTATCACATGAACTTGTCATAGTCTTGTGGGTTTGTGGTTTCTACCTAAGTCTTTAATTTCGCCTTGTCTCTATCCTTTTTGAATCGACAAGTCTTAAGTTTGTCCCCTTTCGTCGTGTAAAGTCATATTCTGTGTGCCCTTGTTCGTTTGTGCGCCTTGGTTTCCCTTAATGTCCTACCCGAAAGGAGTCTCGGCCCCAAGCCCCTTTGTTTTCCCCAAAGGATGAACACTCGTCTCCTTTTTCAGTCACTGGTATCCCTTTTTTCCCAGCCCACAACCAATCATCCAGATTCTTGATCGTGTAGGCCGCAACCATGGACACAAAGGGTGACATACAAAGCAACCCATTTCGGGCTTAAAAGCAACATGCAATTTTAATCTTTCAGCGGGGAAGATTCCATGAGTAGTTTGAATCAGTGATTCATTAGTATTCAGAAGTTCAAAGTCGCATGAAGTATAGCATCAGAGTAGAAGGTCCAAATACTGGAGGCCCAGAGCAAGCATGAGTTGTGTATCTCGAGGGGGACAGGTGGCATAAGATCTATGACTCCGGGTAAAATCCCTAGGAAAAGTGTAGTTTGAGTTTTGATTCTCTCAGAGCCTGGAGACCCGGAGTGGATCTTGGTCGTCCATTCAAGAAGACACGTGTCATAAGATCCATGGATCTTGGTAAAATCCCTTGGAAGCCCAGGTTTGATTTTTGATTCTCCTAGAACCTGGAGACTTGGAGTGGATCTCTGTCGTCCAATTCAAAAAGCCACGTGTCGCCAGATCCATAGCTCCAGGTAAAAGAACAATAAGTAAACAGGAGCTATCCCCCTAGCCCTTGAGATCCAAATGCATGTCGGCTATCAACACAGACAGGTGACACCCTTATGGTTTTGACACGTGGCCCTCTTTTCAAGTATTCTTAGACACGCTTCCAACCTGTTTTCAAGTGACACATGCTATCTCTCCATCCACGACACATCAAAATGGTGACATCTGGCCTCCACTTTAGATCATCCTCCATGAGGTGTTATTGTTCAATGCCAAAAGTAGCGCCCCACCCCAAAGCCCAATTTTGGCAGATCCTAAAGTTGGTGGGCGAGTAAGCTTGGTGGTGGCGCCAAATCTAGCCGGTGCCCTTAGATATCAGATCATGACCAGATCAGTGGCCATAGTCTATTGCGGGGACACAACATGCTCGGGTGATATTTTTCTTGAGCGGTCCCGCAATGGAAACCATTATATGGAAAAAATACTACATGGCGAAATGTGATGGATTGCGGTCCCAAAAGCGGTCTGAACCCAAACCACCTCTGAGCGGCCTCACAATTACATGTTTATATGGCATCCTATCTGAGAGAAGCAAGTGGCCGCACCCCCGAGCATTAAGTCTCGTTCAACCTCCAAGGAAAAGAAGTTAATGGAAGGTAGGTTTGATTGTTGAAACCTTGGTTCACCCCATAAATGGAAGGCATGGAAGGCCCGACTGTGTGGACTAAAATGTCAGCCCATGGTACCCCTGCGAGCATATTTCCCTGCAGACCCATGCTGATCTGAGACCGCGTCTGACAGAGGGATGCACATTCGGTATGAAAGAAGAGGTCGCCAACACAAAGCTTTGATTGTAGTGGTAAGATCACACTCTTGATAGTTGGGGACCGTTCTGAGTATAAATAGATAGTTTTTATATTTTGTTATGGTCATCAACTGGTTGAACTGAGCTCCCTATTTTGTAATGTTTTGATGCCAGAACTGTTCTCTGGTTATGTATAAGATTTGAGACTTTCATATTAATAGAAGTCAACCTCTTTTCATCTCTTTGTAAAACCTGTGCTAAAACACTCGGGCGTGGAGGATCTAGTCGATGGTTGTTATGCTATTGTAATGTAGGTTTGATTGCAGCGGTATCATGACCATTTTTAGTGAGCTTCCTTATGATATTTTTCCCTCTTACACTGAATGGCTCGGGCATGGAGGATCCAGTCGAGTTGTTGTAGTTGCATGGTGATGTAGGTTTGTTCATTGTGCTGTTGTGATTGTGTTGTTTGGACATATTTCAGTGTCTGAAGCTTGATCTTAAGAGTGATCTTGAGTCTAAGTTTTCTTCTCCAAGCTGCTTGAAGGCTTGATTCCCATAGTAGTCTTGTCCACCTTTCTTACTAATTCTTCCCTATGCTAACATGCAAAGTCAATTCACCGACTGAAGTTAGTTGTGGCCCTCACTTCCCTATTGATTTATTGTGCAGTTTTGTGTTGAACATCATTCATATATTGATTTTTGTCCAATAATCTCCACTCATATAAAACCAACATCCACCAAAATATCTGATGGGTACTGGGTTTATCCTCCTGCAACCTGGGGGTGACTTTCACTTTTAACAAGTACCATAAAAGTCCTTGACACAACATCGAAGAATGTCACTCCAAGCAGTCCCTCATGGCCGAGCTGAAGGCTTCAGAGTTATAGGCCGATTCTCATTCTGAGTCAAATCATGAAGGAGGGAAGAAGATTATCAATGTTGAACCCAGTGCCACTGTCACTACCACCAAAGTTCAGCCAAGCGAACTAGAAGAACCAGAGGAAGGGGAATGCCTCTTTCACTCATAGATGTGGGTCAAGGGGGCTCTGATTCATTTCATTGTCTATAGTGGTAGTTAGAAGAAACTGATTTCAAAAGAGGTCATCAAGTGGCTGGACCTGCCAATGAAACCGTATCCACAATCCTACACCATTGGTTGGATTCGCCAAGGAAGATATATTCGTGTCATCCAACAGTGTTGACTGCCCTACAACATCAAGCCTTTCAAAGATGAGGTACTGTGTGATATTTCTCCCCTTGAAGTTTGTGACGTTCTTTTAGGACAACCATATTTGTGGAAGTGTCATGTTGTGTATGAGTCTAGACCCCACATTGTTATTATTACTTTGGGTAGATAATTGTACATGATCCCAGAAGTAGCGCCACCTACTGCTATTTCTTTAATCTCTTCTAAGAAATGGAGTAAGGTCATTTCACAGACCGAGAATTTCATCGTCTTTGTGATCCATGCTTACAGTAAGCAGAAGGTCACTTCCACATCTGTGGCCTCTACACAACACCTCTCTTTGCAAAAAAATCAAGTGAATGGGATCATGGAAGAATACATAGATATCTTCTCATCACCTACAGAGGTACCGACACATTTCCAAGTCAAGCATCCAATTGATCTGACCCCTGATGCACCTCTACCTAATGGAACCGTATATCAATGCTCGTTGATGGAGAATGATGAAATCATGCATTAGATCCGAGAGCTTCTTAAAAAATGGCACATAAGACCCAACTCCTCCCCTTGCAAAAACCTAATTTTACTGGTGCAAAAGAAGGATGAGACTTGGTGACTCTGCATTGATTATCGAGCCTTAAACAAAATCACAGTAAAAAACTACTACTCCATTCCCAGGATTGATGACCTTCGTGAACAACTCAAGGGGGAAAATTTCTTCGACAAGATTGACCTGAAGTATGGCTACCATCAGGTTTCGATCGAACCGACTGATGTATGGAAGACAACCTTCAAGTCTAAAGAATGTCTCTAAGAATGGCTAGTCATACCCTTTGGCTTAACAAATGCACCAACCACTTTCATGAGGTTGATGGATGATGTATTGAGACCCTTCACCAACTCCTTTTTGGTATTATATTTGGATGGCATCCTCATCTTTAACAAAATGTGGGAGAAGCACATGCGGCATATTCAACATGTTTTGAGCACTCTGCGACAACACAAGCTTTATGCCAACTTGGAAAAATGATCTTTTGGAATGAACATGGTCCAATAATTGGGATACATTGTTGATGAGCATGGGGTACATGTTGATCTAGCTAAGATCCAAGTCATTCGTGACTGGCCAGCCTCGACCACACTAACCGAGCTTTAGAGCTTTTTGGGACTAGCCAACTTCTACTGACGATTCGTGTTGGGATTCTCCCATATTGCATGGGCCCTCAGCCATGTCACCAAGGTTGGTGGTAGGGCCAAGTTCCTATGGGGGAAGGAGAAACAATGAGCATTATATGATCTGAAGCATCGTCTTTTCTCAACTCCCATACTCTCCTTGCCCGATCTGCAACAACCATTTGAGATTGAGACTGATGCATCTGACTATGCCATGGGCACAGTTCTCATTCAACATGGGCATCCAGTGGCATACCATAGTGAGACACTCTCTGATACTGTATGAAAATACCCTACCTACAACAAGGAAATGTATTCCATTGTACAAGTCTGACGTCAATGGAAACATTACATTATGGGGAAAGAGACAATCATACACTCTGATCACAAGCCTCTGCAGTTCATACAGACACAAGGGAAATTGCAGAACGATCGCCATCATAAGTGGTCCACCTACTTGCAACAATTCCATATCAACATAAATTATAAGACATGTATCTCCAATCGTGTTGTTGACTGCCTCGATCTACCTCCTGTGGCTGCACTCACCATTGTGCTCCATTCCTGTGGACATGAAGCATCTGAGTCGCCCCAACTTTACCAGCAAGATCCAGACTTCTCCACCACCTATCAACTATTGGGTACAGACACAAATGTCACTGATTTTCACATCCAAGATGAAATCTTATGCCACCTGGGCCATCTATGTGTTCCTACAAGTGAGCGTGCAAAGATGATTTGGGAAGCTCACTACAATAGGGTGGTAGGACAGTTTGTCATGGAGAAACTATGGTCGTACTTCAGAAACATTTTTATTGGCCAAAAATTCGATAGGACGTCAACAAGTAAATAAGATCTTGCACTTCCTATGCCATTGCCAAGCCAACTTTTAAGAAGTAAGGATTATACACCCCTCTTCATATTCCTGAGAAGCCTTGGGAATCCATCTCAATGGATTACATGTTTGGCTTGCCATCCACCAAGCAAGGAAATGACTGTGTGTTTGTGGTCATTGATCGATTTTCAAAGATGGCCATCCTCACAGCCTATAAGAATAATGTCACAGCAATAGATACTGCTAAGCTCTTCTTCGAATGAGTGTGGGTCCAATTTGGGATACCACAAACCATCATCTTCGACCGAGGAAACAGGTTCCTAAACACCTTTTGGTCAAGTCTCTAGTCTATGTTGGACACCAAGCTCACAAAATCCACTGCTTTCCACCCCGAAACCGATGGTCAACATAGGGTACCACACCAGTTTCAGGTTGACGACAAAGTCTGGTTACATTTGTAGAAGGAGCATCTCATCAGGCCCCATCGGAAGCTTCACCCACTTCGTTATGGGCCTTACACTATCACCAAGGCTATGGGTAGCAATGCTTTTGAGCTCAACACTCCACCCTTCCTTGGTGTACATCCAATATTCAATGTGGACCTCCTTTGGCCATATTTCTTTCCATTATTGGACACCTCTAAGATCACAGAACAACTGACACCAACAAATCTCAACCCTGACTACATGGAACAAGCACCCATTGATCAGATACTGGACACATAGGTCAAGGGCACTCACCAACAAAAAATCCAACTTTATCGAGTTGTCAAGGCAGGGCAACTCCTACACCAAGGCAAGTGGCTCACCAGGGGCCAAATCCAACAAAATTTTCCTCACCTGATGGGGGAACTCAATGCAATGGAGACCATTGCTTCCTATGGGGGGAGGATTGATCCAGGTGGATATTGGTGGCCACCCACCTATTCGAAATGGCTCCCCGTGTCTTTTTTTTTGTTCAACACGTTCTTCTGTACTAATTTGTAATTGTGGGTTTTACACTTCTGGGGTTATCTGAAGCCCCACACATCCTACAGGTGGATACGAGTGGCCTCTCACATTATCCAACTGGATTATTTTGTATGTTTTGATGTCATCACATCTTGTTGTACTTCCAGGGTCATTTTGGGGCCCTAAACGTTGTTTTTTTGGCTAGCGATAGTCAAACTATAGATGGAGTCAAAGTTTGATGGAAAAATGTGTATTTCTTTGAAATTCCTTTCCAATAGGCTATAAAACACCTAAAATGAAGGTCGTATGCAAACATTACGACTCTTGGAAGTTGAGGTACCAAATTACACCAACTTACCCATAGGGCCCACATGAATTTTAGCGTTTCACCTTCTAGGGTTAGGTTTTTGGATGTCTAGGGTTTTGGAATTCATGATTAATATAAAAAAGGCCTTTGGAGCCTCATTGAAATCCATTCTGCTCAGACAGATGCATGTAGCATCCACATCTCTTCTCAGAGATAGATTCCACCATTCGAGCAAGTGTTTCAGTTCTGCATTTTTACAGTTTCAGCCTATTTCATTATTTAATAGAATATATTGTTCACTGGATATTTGTGTTATTCTTCATATCTCTATGTTTATTGTATTCATTCTGTTAATTAGTTTGTTCCACTACTAAATCTAGATCAACCATCCGATGAAAGCATCCAATGCCCACGATGACACCACCAAAGATTGGTGTACTGATCCAAACATCGAGAAAAACCCGAAGCAGTGTTAGGGCACCTTACAAAACCGACGAGGCAGAGATAGAAATTGCACAAAGGGGGGAATTCATCAATGTTGACACAATTCCCTCACCACACGTAGAACCAACAATCCCCACACCAGTGATGGAATAAGCCCATGAACCAATCATGGTGAGCATGGATGTTGACTCACACAACAAAGAACAGGGTCAACATGCTAAAGATGAAGGAAACCCACAGAGACCTACGAGGGTTGAAGGAGCCAACAAAGAAAATGGGGCCACCACAGTGCAAACAGAGGCTGCCGTGTTGAGACCACCACTTAGAGCAGGGCCTGTGCCACAACGAGAGGGTTTGGTGGAAGAAATTACCGACCAACCAGACTCTGACGCCGAAGAGAGACAGATGGAGGTAGGGACCTCAAGTAAGCTGTGAAGAAGAAAGGGAAAACAACCCATGGCATGTCCACCACACATGTAGCCCGACACAACAATAGTCCTACCACACATTCCTGAGGGGGTGCATGACATGCCTACCCTTCTAATATGAGTTGAAAGACCATGGTTTTCAGACCATGAAGTGGTCGATCCTGGAAAATTCCCAGAGTTTGTGGATAAGGTATACCTTGACAGTATAGGCACAGGTCCCTTTGGTGACCCAATTATACACCCAAAATAATGGGAAACCGGCCTGGCCAACACAAGAATTTTGAACTTGCTAGTAATTCCCCATTTTGGTAGGGGGGAAGAGGTAAAAGAATGCGTCAAGCAGTTGATGGCGGTCCTCCATGGAGGATTATTATGGTTGGAGGATCTCTTCTCATTAGACGTGGAACTAATTACAATCATAATAGGTCCTCCATTTATGGGCAAGCATCTCGCACAATACCTTGATGATAAAAAAAAGGAGAAAGCCTTGGTCGAGGAGATGAAGAAAACTTACAACACAGAGAGGGGTTCATGTGGGATCATAATACAAACGATCAATGAGACATTAAAGAGAATGGAAACTAAAATCATCGCCTGTAAGATGCTCAGAAAATTCCACAATGAGGAAGTCCCTGTTAGGGACGTCATAGCTGTAGCACAGTGCGCCAGTGGCACTACGCTCAGCTGGGCCCGTATTTATTGAAATTGTTCCTCGATGACTGCAAAGACACACAGAACTTAGGAACATATTTCCACTATTCATGGTTACTCATTTTGATTGCATTGATCAGGTGGAGGGAACCCCCATGCTCTCATTTTTGTGATTGGATAGTTCATTGCCGCGCAACGCGGTATACATCATTGGGGAGCAGTTCCGACCCCAAGCATAGAAGTGGAAACACATGTACGTTTGCATGGTACTTCAATGAGATAAAAGAGAGTGTTATGAATACTTGGAGAATCACTCTAGGCGTGGTCTCACAATACAGAGAGATAGCCAACTTCAGAGAAACAAGGCATAATATGTGAATCCAAGCGTGCATGGATCCAAGGAAGGAGTGGCTTCAGTTAAGATACTGCGTCAATGAAGAGGACATAGAAATATCGATGAGGGATTGGAAATATGACTGAAGGATTCCAATCATGACTCAAGAAGTTCCTAAGGGTACAGAGGTAGACGCAGGGTCAACTAAGACACCTGCAGGTGACACCGCTACGCCCAAAAATCCAACGAAGTTGGGGAAACCCAACCAGAAGCTGACACAACAGAAGAAGGGGAGTGCATCGAAGAAATATGTGAAGGAATGTAAGGTCTCTTTCAACAGAGCCTTATAAAACCTAAATTTAATTAGAGAAATTCTATTCTAATTGATTAACCATTCATTTTTCAACATAATAAAAAAAATTTCATATTCAACATCATAATAAACCATATATTCCGCATACTCAACATGACAATAAACCACTTAAAACAACATAATGATGAGAATACATACCTCTAACTAATGCTACTACAGTTCTCCAACTCTGCCTGATGCTCTGCCCAAAACCGTCTAACCACCCAGCCAGCTAGGAACAGAGCCTCTCCGGTTCCCTAGCTCCAGGATTCTATAAGGATTCTTGGCCCCCGAGCCCAAAACTCCTAGCAACAGGTGCCCCCTTGTAAAAGTCCTACCACCAGCTTCTCCAACCCAAAACCAGTAATACAGTCTTCCAATCTCCCCTAGAAAAATATCCCTTAAAAAACAAATGCCCCAATACAGTCTCCTAATATCAAAATAATGCTCCCTCCCCAAAAGTCCCCTTCTCCCCCATTCACCGCCTTCTTCCTTTCATTAAGACTCACCCACCTTATCCCTCCATTCAATGCCAACCACCTTATCCCCTTCTCCTTAATGGTTCCATCATTCGATATGTTAAGTTTTCATTCAATAAATTAAAATTTATTAAACTTAAATTCATTAACCAAATATTTAATGAGTTAATTAATTAATTAATATACACTAAACAGTTAATAATTCAAAACAATTAATTAATTAAACTTAATATACTTTAAACAATTATTTAACTATGACAATTACTTTATTTAACTAGGGTTATTATATACATCCACCCTTCAGGAAACTTCGTCCCGAAGTTAAAGTATTTTAAGATACAAGGGAAAGACATAGGGTTCACACATTCATATCCAATAACCAACATTATCAGTAGGTAATCCAAGAAAACTCATACATACTAGTGTACATGTGCAAGAAATGCATGTGTAGCTAGTACATACAAGTCTCGTGCATGTACTAATAACAATAACTATCACCTCTATAGTAATTTCTGTATGCATCCAATCGATTCAACAAGACTATTCATTGTATAAAAGATAATAACCCAATCAAATGTTTGCGAAATCCCTTAATTACAATTATCTAGCTCAACAATGTTATTTAGACAATTGTAGTTTAGTTAAGTAATTATGAATATTCATATAGACACATTTTCTTTTCAGAAGAAAAAAACAATAAATTCCACCATAAGGCAAATTTCCATACACTCTCAACTATTTCTACTCATCCTTCCTCCCTAACTTACTTCCATCTTCCATTCCTATCCTTCCTCTGCTGGACTATCTTGGAGCGTCAACTATATTGACCTAACTCCAAATAGAACCCGTAAGCGAAAGTGTCACTATCTTGACCAAGCTTCCCCAACATGCAACTGACAGTCATCATCACACGTCTAGGGGAGCATGAGCTAACACCGTCCTCCCATGACTCCAGGTTTCAGTGGATACATGGTGGGAAATTCCTCCACCCCTCCTTACAAGACTAGGGTCCACACCCTACAATGGAATATACAGTGGCACCGTGTTGCTGGGAGTTTTGTCATCGTTTATTCGGTTTTGGGCAGTTTCACCTCCTGAAATCCTGCACTTGTCCACATATCATAGAAATGTATCCAAACCAATATAATTTCACATACAAAGATTCATACCATATTGTTTCTCGGTTAGTGGTCATGACATCCATTTCCATTATCATTATCCCTTGGCTATTTCATAGCCCAATAACCTGCAGATTAGTATGTAACACAAACACATACATATCTATTCATTATCGTCATGTAATTGCATACAACCATAATTTCAATTCGGTATCCATGTGTTAACAGTCCAGGAAACTCTCCTAGGATGTATATCAGAGATGCCTGGTAACTTAATATTTTTGGTAACTATTTTATCAATAATAGGTGTGGGTTTGGATCAAGATGAATATCTTAATCATTGGATTGTATCTTCAAGACAGTCTAGCTATATTCATGCAATACAAGGCCTTCAGGAGCTATTATCAGATAGGTTTGTAAAACAAATGGATAAGAAAACCAATCAGTTAACCAGAACATACATAGGCAATATATATGATGGGTC
>ML808744.1:182004-197916 GCA_009831015.1 Picea engelmannii
AGAAAATGTTCCATCTTGGGTAGGGGATAGTTGTCTTTCTTTGAGCATTTATTTAAATTTCTGAAGTCAACACATAACCTGATCTCACAATTTTTCTTTCTCACTATCACTAGATTTGCAATCCCTTTAGAGTATCTTAAAGGGATTATAATTTTGGCATCAAGAAGATTTTTGATTTCTCTTTCAATCACAGACAATAGGAGAGGACGGATAGGTCTCAGTTTCTGTTTGAAAGGGATGGTGTCTTTCTCGAGGGGAATATTATGTTGAATGACCTCAGGGTCATAGGTTTTTAGATCACTGTATTTCCAAGCAAAAACATCAGCGAATTCCTTCATAATGCTGCAATATTCAAACCTCTGATCAACAGTTAATTCGGCAGACAAATTTATGAACTTAGGATGATTTTGGTTTCCTATATTGTGCTCATGGACAACATGATCTTTCTCCTTCTTATCAGGTTTGTAGGGGACATCGTTATGATTGAAAAGATTCTCAAGAGGCACCAAACCTCGAGGTATATAATTGTTGGGCAGCTGAACGATATCATGCTGTCCCATTTTTCTTTTTAGCTTAAGCTTCTTGGATTCCTCTATATTTTGATTTTTCTGGTCGATATGAATATCAAAAAATTCATTTACCACCTGGAGAAATATACTAAGCTCATCATCATCTTCAAAAACTTTCCAATATTTAATATTGTCGGGCAGAGATGGTCTATATTTGACTTGGATTTCATAATTGAGTCTGGGAGGCATGGGAGGAATAAACATACTGGCTGAAACAAGAAGGGAATCAGGAAGATGATTCATATCTCTGGGTACATAAGAAATGTCAAAAATGGAAAAAGAGTCCCTGATTTTCCATACCTCATCCCTGTAGGATTTCAATCTGTCATGTTTTGCTTGGAAAATACTGTTTACGTGTTGTATGATAAGATCCACGTCTCCAAACACTTTTAGTCCTTTGATTCCCATCTCCTTGGAAGAATTTAAACCCAATAGCAAAGCCTCATACTCTTCTATATTGTTAGTAGTTTTGAAATCAAGCTTAAAAGACAAATGCATAGCCTCCTTCGAAGGAGAAATCAAAACTACACCTACACCTGCTGAGTCTTTGGTACTGGCACCATCAAAGAACATGGTCCACACGAGAATACTCTCTTCATCAGTCTGCTGATAATTAGGCTTTGTGAGTTGCAAAGGAGCTGGCTGAGAATCATCTATTTGAAGTATGCACGAGCCAAAGTCTGTGTCTAAAGCATAAATGGGATGATTTACAAAATTTTTCCCATCACTAATGATGTAGGCAAGTTGATTCTCTCTGTAAAGTTTCTTTATCTCTCCTTCAAACACTGGGACTGTGGAATACGAAAGATCCATCTGCAAGGTACCCTCCAGTCTTTTGCTCCATGAACGTGACAAGAGGAGGTCGAACTTGGGTGGGATATCAGCCACTACAACGTCCATTACCATGTTTCTCATTGGCAACTAGGCAAGGTTTATAACAAGGTATTTTATGAGGTCGAGGCATCTGAATTTCCTAGAGGCAAAAGAGAAGAGGTCATGATAAGGTTTTATGATGTCAAGCCCAAGTTCATACATCACTTCTTTAGGCATAAGATTGCGTGATGCTCCTGAATCAAGCAAGCAGTTGTGAAGGATCTTGTCATGGATATTTAGGGATATGTAGAAAGGTGGACAAGAGTCGTCTCGATCATATACCATAGGTCCTATAGTCACTGTTGGATTGTCATCTTGTAGGTTTACATAATCAGCAGTTGGAGGAGTCTTTGGTTCAAGGGAATTCAGGATAGTAGACTTGAAAATGTCATTCTTCATAAGTTCAGTCAATGGCATAGGTATTTTTACTTTCTGAATTTCTGATTCAAAATTAAAAGAGTATGATAATCTATCAGAAGTTTTTACCTCATTAGGAGGAGCTCTAAGGATGACTTTCTCTTTGGATTGGGGCTGCAATTGCTTTTGCTGTTGTTTTGTAGGAGTGGAGGTCTACTTTACAAGAGCAACAGTTTGCTTGGTAGCAACTTCTTTCTTCTTCCTGGGAGTAGCAAGCAATGGCTTTGGAGTAGCAGTCTTAGATCTTAAATTGTAACCTAGTTGATCATCTGTCTGATAAAAAGATTCTTCAATGCTTGCCTCATGAATCTCTTCGTCCATCTGGGCTTCCTCATAATCCACTTGTGTCAAAAAGGAGGAATCATTTTCGTCCCCAAAGCAATTGATGTCATCTTCTTCTTCAACTTCGTCATGAGGTAGCTCCTGTTCTTCTTCTAGCATTACATTTTGGAAGGGGACCCTGATTCTTTGATCATCAGCTGCATTCTTGTCTCTCTGAAGGATTTGGACCTGTTGGTTGTTCCTTCTATAAGGGAATGCATTTGGATTCCCGGGAGCATAAGCATTGGACTCTTTAATTCTTGTTGGCTGCTGACTCTGAATTTTCAATTTTGACATTTACGAGGTCAAGTTATCCAACATCTTGGCCATCTTTTCCGTTTTGGTATTTGAAGAAGAAGGAGGGTCAGCAAAAGACTTCTTTCTCTCAAATTTTCCTTTAAGTTTATGAGATGCCATAATATTAGATTCAACCTTAAGAGAAACATCTTGCATTAAAGTGAGTGTGGTTGATCTTCTTTCTATAAGGATTAAGCAAAATTCTAGATCAAAGGAAGAAGAGTAAGTGATCTTTTCTGATGTATCAGTTGGCTTGATCTCTACAGGAATCTTACCGAACATCTTATTGAATCTTTTGGTGAATTCTGAGACCGACTCCCCATTTTCTCTTCTTAGATTTCTGAATTCAGAGATGTAATAAAATAGATCTCTTCTTTCTCCCTAGTGTTTCAAAAAAACCTCATCTAACCGCTCAATACCTGCCACTGAATTTGCTGGTAGTTCCTTGAACCACTTCCTGGCTTGGCCATCCAATCTCTGCACAAAAATTCTGGTCCAAATATCTTCTTATGAAATGTTAATGTTCTCAACATAAGCATAGAGAGCTTCTATATGTTCTTCAACAGTATAATCCCCGGATCCGGTAAACTTCGACATATATTTCTGATAATCTCCTGTTGGCATGGCTAATAAGGGATTGGGAAACACAAGAGGGGCATACCTATTTGCTAAGATTTGTTCGATCTTGGTCAAAGGGACAACCATGGAAATCTCGGGGGTTGATGCAGAGGAAGAATCTTCAGAAGATGAAAGATGAGATGGGATAGGTGATCCTATAAACAATGGTTGTCTTACTTCATTGAGGAAAGAAGGAGAAACACTAGTGGGATGACTACCCTGGGAAAATTTCCTGAATAAGGTGCAAAATAAGAGGCTCTATAAAACTGACTGAGCAGTAAGGCTAAGTTTTCTTCACCCTTAGAGGAAAGATCTTGTAAAATATCTTCAAGAACATGCAGACTGGTATGAGTATGGAATACACCTTCTATAGGCTTAGTTGGTGAAGAATTCAAAGAAGAGGAAGAGTCCTTTTGCTGAGGGGATCCTACAAATTCTTCTCTCAAATTGGATGTAATAACATGCTCAGAAATATAATCTATAACATCAGAGGAAATTGAATGCTCCTCACCCTTCAAGATTTCTGACACAATTTCAATTTTCTGAGAACTAGAAGTTTCAACAGAAGGGGATTCAACAAGAGGTTATTTAGATATAAAAGAAGAAGTGTTTGTTGAAATACCTAGATTAGATGCTCTTGCATATCCAGAAGTTTGTCTTTACAAAGATTTTCCCCTTCTGATGATCTTCTCAGGATCTGGAACTGGTGTTGCTAGTGGTCTTTCTTGGTTTGCCCTGCTGTGAGCTCTTCTTGGAGCCACTTCGTTCCAATGGAGTCGCTAGATAGATGGTTACAACCCAAAAATGTGTCCAAACTTTGTCTATCATCAAATTTGGATCTTGTCGTCTCCCAGGGAAGCTAAGCTTCAGTCTCTTCTCCCCAACAACGACACCAATTTGTTAACACTCTAGGAAACTCTCCTAGGTAACTTAATCTTTTTGGTAACTATTTTCTCAATAATAGGTGTGGGTTTGGATCAAGATGAATATCTTAATCATTGGATTGTATCTTCAAGACTATCTAGCTATATTCATGAAATACAAGGCCTTCAGGAGCTATTATCAGATAGGTTTGTAAAACAAATGGATAAGAAAACCAATCAGTTAACTAGAACATACATAGACAATATATATGATGGGTCAAAAAACTAGCCAAATATGCTTATGATTCTTGCTTAACAGTCAAAAGTAAGATGAAAGTTACCATGGGACCATTAAACATAGACAAAAGAATGATTTCAACTCATATGCATAGACAAAGATGAAGGAGAGTCTGACAATAACAAATGAAAGAAGCTTGCAGGCTTAATATATTAAAGAAAGTGTCTTTTATACAACAAAAATAGATTATAGAACTCAAAATCGAACCCTGTGTTCATCAAATGTTCTTGGCTTTATAGCCTTTTACAAACAGTTTCCATATTCTAGATTACTGGATCAAATTTTGCCAAAAATAGAAACTCAATAATTGGCCTAAGTAGACTAGATCAATCCAACTTCTCGACTTATCTTATGTTCTTCAGATTCTTGGTAGGTGTAGTGAGCCTTCCGAGGCTACTGGATCTCATGTGATATGGAAGGAGTCGAACTTGACACCCGTTGACAGTCAACAGTCTTATCTCCTTGACAATAGCTAACCGTTGTTTACCTTTTCTATCTTTTAAAGCATCTCCAAAACCAAAACAAACTCTTGATCGAGATGTCATTAATTATCTTCCATCGATTGGAACCACTTTTGAGTCTTTTGAACAAGAAAAACTTGGATTTGTGCAAAAACATTAGCTTTCAGCCTTATCAGTGCTTTCGGTAGCTAGAGAAAATAGAATTCGGGCTGATTAGCTACCGAAAGATCTGCTTTCGGTGGCTAATGAACAATTGATATGTTCTCTTAAGCCACCAAAACCTAAGATTATCAAAATTTCAAAAATACCCTTGTCTCAGCTCAAAAACGCCTCAAAACTGATCTTTTTAGGCTTCTGTATCTTGCTCAAAATTTGTAGGGTTACTGGCTGCTTTTGGTTCATTGCACTGAAATGCCACCTTTGCAAGGGTATCAAAAGAAGCATGAGCTTGGTGTTTTGAATACATTTCTTTTTTCCTCAAATCCCTGACCTTTTTCTTCAAACCCTGAGCTACTCTCCATAAGCTGTTGTAATCCTTTACAATCTTGTTTTTCTTTTTCTTCTCCTTTATGCTTTCATGGGCTAGTCTTTCCAAAGCTGAGTTTCTTTTTGCAAAGTGTTTTGATAGGGTTTCATACCTAGTTTTTATTACCCTTTCCAACACTTCTTGCTGGACTAGCTTCTTCTTAAGCTTCTTGATTTCTTTTAATTTATTCCGTTTCACTCGTTTGCTAGATGAGGCCTCTGCAATTTGTGGCTCTTGTTCTTCTTGGGGTGTAGGTGATGGAAGGCTCTCATAACTTGATGTGTATATATCCACAAAAAAATAATTGTCAAGCCCTGTGGTAACTGAATCCTCGTGCCCTGTTTCCAAATGTTTCTCTTCATCTTCTGAATCTGTGTAAGGAAGATTGAGAATGTTTTTGTTCACTGGGAATTATTTGGCCTCTTCTTCTTCGCTGTTAAAATTCAATTTCTTCTTCTTTTTTCCCAGCTTAGAGGAAGGAGAGGGTTGATTGACTGGGGTTGGAGAGATAACTCTTCTCCTCCTCTTTCCACTTCTGGGAGTGGAGGATTTCTTAGAATGAGGAATCTTTTTTCCCTCTGGATGAACCTCAGTCTAGAAATCATTCCAGAATAAGAAGTAATTCCATTCTTTACCTTTCTTTGCAAAAACTCACAAACCAACAGTTTGATTAAACTATGGTGGGATAATCTACCTGCAACTTGACTAGGTTTGTCCTTGACTTGATGAGCCATCTTGGATAAGATTCGGTGGAGGAAATAGGGAAGATTAAGTGGGTTTCTACCTGTCAAATGGTTGATAAGTTTGAAATGATAAATCATCACCCTGTTGTATCTCCCTTCATAGGTTATATAAACCATTATAGCTTTCAATAACTGTTGCCATTTCTCTTCAAGGAAAGATACATGAATATCTTTCTTCCAAATCAAACCCCTGTGTTCTGGTTTTAAATAGGTCCTGAATTCAAAATTCTTAATGACAGTGGTTTTAAATCATTTCTCTCCCATTGTGGGAATCTCTGTGACTTCAGCTATGAGGGCTTCATCAATATCAAATTTATCTCGACCGATGATTGCGATATTTCCATCGAAATTGAGAGTGAAAGCCTTTGCCACCTGCTGATGAAAACTCTTTATTTTTTTGCAAAAATTGTAACACCCTACATCCTTGAACATTTGACATACCTCGGGATGTGATTCCAGGTAACTGATATCGTTGAGCTCCTTCCTCATCGTCGACGTTCCTTTATTTATTTGCCACGACGTTTTCACAAACCTGTGATCGAAAGAGTAGATTTCTGGAAGAGTTACACTGCGTAGACTTAGAGAAAATCGACTCGGCTGAGATAAAATTTAGATAATTGGGGTGAGATGTTGAACGTGGAACTGATTGCAAGGAGTGTGGAGAAACAATTGATGATGTGCAACAGTCAGGGCGAATAACTGAACTCAATGGGAAGTACATCAACGCATGACTTAAGGATATAACAATCTGGAAAGATTCACTCATATCACAGTGGGATCAGCTTTCCGGTCGTGAACGGTTCTTTCTCTAGTCCTTTCGGTGGCTTGTGCAATCATGGAAACGTCGAACCCGTCGTTTGAAATGTGTGATAGGACGTGCTTGGTCTTTACCTACTTCAACAATTTCGGTGGCTAAAATGGCCCTGGATTCCTTTATTTAAGCTTCCAAAAGCTAAGGCTTTAGGTGGCTAATGAACAATCGATGTGTTCGCCTAAGCCACCAAAACCTGAGATTTGAATTAGATCAAACAAAAACTAATCGAACTTTTATTTAAACTTTATTAGATGGGTAAAGCTTCGAAAAATGAACATTTAAAAATTTAAAAAGTACCTTTTTAAAAGACTCCCTATCACCTAAAATGTAAAATCTTGATTAATTTATTTGAGGAGATAACATTGCGTACCAACAAATTTAACAACAAAGTTTTCATGTTATAAATAGATCTCATAATATCCATAATTCAATTAACGTTACCCATTCATAGATTTATCATTTACATAATGGATTGCATCATATCCAACATCATTCAAATAACATTTAAACATTCATAAGATTCACATTCAAACAATATATCACATCATATCCATCATCATCAATAACGTTTAAACATTCATAGAATTTACATTCACATAGTAGATCACATCATTTCCATCATCATCAATAACATTTAAACATTCATAGAATTTACATTCACATAGTAGATCACATCATATCCATCATCATCAATAACATTTAAACATTCATAAAGGTTAATAAATCTTAAAAGTTCAAGTGTATCATTTAATAGTTTCACTATGAAAAGAAAATAAAGGTGTTTAGGCCTCAGGTAATCCTAGCTGTCTAAGTCAAAAGGTGGCATTACATACTCCCAACCTTCGAGAAACATATTCTCGAGGTGGTAAAAAAAAGTGAGGGACAATCTCATCGTAATGTCTCGGCATCCTCCCAAGTAGCAGATCCTGGACTAAACGTGTCCCACTAGACTTTAACTTGCTCTACCAGACGGTTCCTAAGCTGTCGGAATCTATGGTCCAATATGCATAATGGTTCTATCGTGAGGGTTCCCATGTCCGATACCTGCAATTACTTCCAATTTAGTTTATGTGATTCATTAGCAACATAATGACGTAGAACAGATACATGCAAAACATTATGAGTTTTATGCAAGTGGGGTGGCAGTACGAGATGATAGGAAATGGGTCCAATTTTCTCTTAGATTTTGAACGGTCCTATAAATCGAGGTGACAACTTTGTCCCCTTCCCGAACTGAATTGTACTCTTATTAGGCCTGATACAAATGAAAACCTGATCTCCCACTTTATAGCTTCGATCTGTCCTGTGTGCATCTACATAACGTTTCTGTCTATCCTGTGATTCCTTTAGTCTCTGCCTAATCTGAATCACTTGTTCCTCCATCTCTTGAATCAATTCTATCCCAACTTCTACTCCATCTTCTAATCTTTCCCAACTCAATGGTGTTTTGCATGGCCTTCCATACAAAGCTTCGTAGGGTGGCATTCCGATGGAGCTATGAAAACTGTTATTGTAGGCAAACTCTACCAAAGGTAGGTACTTATCCCAATGGGTTTGATTATCCATGACATACATCCTAAGCATGTATTCCATGACTTGATTTACTCTCTCAGTTTTCCCATCTGTTTCAGGATGATAAGTTGTGCTTAAGTTCAACTGAGTCCCCAACACTGACTGCAAACTTGTCCAAAACCTAGAAGTGAATCTGGAGTCCCTATCTAAAATGATCTTCTTAGGTATCCCATTCAAATAGATGACCTCACTTACAAACATGCATGCCACATCAATGACATCATAAGTGTCTCTAACCAGAATAAAATGAGCACTCTTGGTTAACTTATCAACTATCACAAGAATGGCATTATGTCTATGAGATGTGAGCGACAACCCCACAACAAAATCCATGGAAATGACTTCCCACTTGGACATAGGAACATCATGTGGTTGTAGGAGACCTGCCGGGTGATGGTGGTCAGCTTTCACTACATCGCGCTTCATTCCTATCCAAAAGAAGAGCTTCCTCATGTCTACGTACATTTTCTTCACACCCGGATGCACACAATAAAGTTCTCTATAGGCTTCCTTCAGTATGATGCTTCGAATATCCCCACCTTTGGGGACGTACATCCTTCCTTGATATCTTAATAGTCCATATGGTTCCAGACTATATCCCTCATACTTTGGATCTAATTGCCTCCCATTCTGGAGGTTTGAAGTAACCTTTAAATACCAACTGTCTCCAAGGAGTTGCATCAACACACGTTCCCGCAGATTGAATTTTAAGGGTACCAAGGAGAAGACACGTGGTCTCCTACTCAAGGCATCCGCGACCACATTCTCTTTTCCCTTGATATATGAAATACCAAAATCGAACTCACTCATGAACTCTCTCCATCGCCTTTGCCTGGAATTCAGATCCCTTTGAGTGAAGAGGTGTTTTAAACTTTGATGGTCCATTTTGAGCTCAAAGTTTCACCCTACTAGATAGTGCCTCCAAATCTTCAGAGCTAGCATTACAACTTCCAACTCTAAATCATGAGTAGCATAAAGTTCCTCGTGTTTCTTCAACTTCCTTGACGCATAAGCTATCACTCCTCCATTCGGAATTAGCATGGCCCCCAACCCTTGCTTCGAGGCATCTGTGCAGACTGTGAATTCCCTTTCCATATATGACATTCGTAGAATTGGCGCACTAGTTAGTAACCTTGTAAGCTCAATGAATGCACTATCACATTCTTTTATCCATTCATACCTAACCCCCTTGCACTGCAAAGTGGTGATGGGTTCCACTATTTTAGAGAACCCTTCCACAAATCTTCGATAATAACCTGCTAACCCCATGAAGCTTCTTACCTCATGAGCATTTTTCGGCACTGGCCACTCCATAATGGCCTTTACCTTTTCTGGGTCCACATAGATTCCTTCACCGAAAATGATATGACCTAAATAGTGAATTTCTTTCTGGAAGAAGGAGAACTTCGACAACTTCCCATATAATTTGTTCTCTTTAAGGCAAGACAACACCACTCACAAGTGTTCCTCATGTTCTCTTTCATTCTTGGAATAGATAAGGATATCATCTAAAAAGACTTGTACAAAGCGATCTAAGTACTTCCAGAATACACCATTCATGAGGTTCATGAATACTGCTGGCGCATTGGTCAATCTGAAAGGTACTACAACAAACTCGTAATACCCAAACCGAGTTCGAAAGGTAGTTTTAGGAATATCGCCTTCCTTAATCCTTAACTGGTGATACCCTGATCGCAAATCAATCTTTGAGAATACCGCTGCTCCTTTCATCTGATCAAAGATATCATCTATCTATGGCATTGGGTACCTATTTTTCACTGTAGCACAGTTCAAGTCTCTGTAATATATACATAGTCGTAAGGAACCATCCTTCTTCTTTACAAAAATTACTGGTGCACCCCAAGGTGAGACATTGGGCCTTATTAGCCCTAAGTCGAGTAGCTCTTTCAACTACATTTTCAACTCACAAAGTTCTGGCGCTTTCATCCGATACAGAGTCTTGGAAATTGGTTTTGCACCAGGTTTTAGCTGAATAGTAAAATCAAGCTCCCTCTCAGGAGGTAACCCTGGTAACTCATTCGGAAAAACATCTTTAAACTATGACAATACTGGGTACTGATCCAAGGAGGGTCCTTTCCTTTCACTCACTGCTTCCACTACATAAAGTCGACACCCTTGCCTCATGCACCGCTTAACCTTCATAGTTGCGATAAAGCATAGAGACACCTTTCTCTGTACACCCTGGATCTCCACTGGCCTTCCTTCGTCGTCAACACAAAGCACTCTTTTTGCGAAACAATCTACCATAGCGCGATGGGATTCTAACTAATCCATTCCAATGATTAGGTCATACACCTCGAGAGCAGTGATGTATACCTTCAACTTGATAGTACACACTCCCAGGTCTACTAGACAATTATCAACACTAGGTCCTACCACTTGTTTTCCCCTCAAAGCCATCTTGAATTATTTAAAGTCATTATGCTCGTAGGCTGCCAACTCACTCTTTTCTAATGCAGATGGTGAAATGAAACTATCTGTAGCACTAGAATCAAATAAAATTTTAACATTGATATGATTTAGCGTATCTGACGATTCCACCACCATGGATTGATGTTCTGACTAGAGATTATTAACTGTTTCATAAATCTGGTGTCTGCTACTTTCTCTTCCCAACGGGGCCTTTCCTTCTCTATGCACAAATCCTGATTGTAACTTTGGGCAGTCACGCTGGTAATGGGGTCCTCCACACCCCCAACATGTAACACGAGATGGAACCTGTGCACTACTATGTGATGGTCTTTGAAATGAGTTCCTTCCCCTACTAGCTACTCCCTGAGATGGTCGTGGACCTGCCTGCGTCGTTGGTGATGAAAAAGATGCTGCACTTACTTCCATTGAAATACCTATGACGAATATCCTTGGTGTGACTATATTGCCATATGGAGGTGGCCTGGAGCTCCCTCCCCTAGAAAATTTCCTATGGGCCTTCCCCATGAATCCAGGACGATGCAGAAAGGTCGACCTCATACCTCCATTTAAGTTCATGTGTTCCTTAGTATAACGTGCATTTTATACTACTTCCACTACCGAAGACGGTTTCCACATCCGTACCATGGCCCTTATCTTAGGGTTTAACCCACAGACAAAGCGTTCTTCCTATCGTTGATCATTATCCATGTATGAAAACATATTTGACCAATTCCATAAACCCGATCTCGTATTCTTCTACGGTCCTATTTCCATGTACTAGAGCATGAAATGATCCCACCTGTTGTTCCTCGTAGTAAGATGGTAGATATTTCCTTTATAACCTTTCCTCAAAAAGTTCCCAAGAGACGGTGTCTGGGGTAAGGTGCAACTGCCTCTCCAGGTTGCCCCACCAATTCAAGGAATTGTCCCTTAATTGGAAGATCGCTATCTTTGCATTTGAAGTGGATGCATAGTCCCTTAAGGCAAAACACCTTGTCATGCCTTCCAACCATTCCTCTGCACATTCACTGGCACAAATGTTGGCTTACCTAATAATAATGTTGGTTATTGGATATGAATGTGTGACCCCTGTGTCTTTCCCTTATATCTTAAAATACTTTAACTTCGAGACGAAGTTTCCTGAAGGGTGGGTGTATGTAACAACCCTAGTTAAATAAAGTAATTGTCATAGTTAATTAATTAATTAAACTTAATATACTTTAAACAATTATTTAACTATGCCAATTACTTTATTTAACTAGGGTTGTTACAAGGAAGCACAAAAGGAAACTTCCACAAGACAAGAAGAACAAGGATCGAGGGCCACTGCGATGCAAGAAACCCCCTCGACAACCACCTCACAAGAGACAGGGCCACCTAAGCGGCCAATAATACATACAGGGGGGGGGTGCGTAAGAAGGCAAAGGCATATAAGAAACTTCCATAATACACTATCACCAAGGATGGTGTAGATCTTGTGGCAGAGAGAGTGCAGGACCGCACAACAAAATAATTTGAAGAAGCCCATCACCAGAGAGGCATAATACAATATGAGTTGGCTAGGATAAAGCAGGTCCTCGAGCATATCAATTTAGACCAGAGGCCTAAAAGGGGAACACAATATTTCACCTAAGCAACAACAATAGAGACAAGGACTACACCGAGTAAGCAGGACACAGTTCAAACTATCGTCCATTCGAGTCAAACTTTCAGAATGACAACTAACATTTTGAAGATGGATGAAGCCATAACCCAGACACCATTGAAGGATCTAGCGCAAGTAGAATCGGTATTAGCAAGAATACCCACCAAGGTACTATACATGCTCCAAATTAGTGTCACACATGAGGTACAATCACACGCCATAACAAATGCAGCAAAACTACAGGAGATGAGAAATGGAAAGGATGCCCTGGAATTGGTGGTCGAGCAGGTCAAGCTCGAAACCAAGTAGGAAAAGGACTGCACAAACATAATAGAACAGGGTGTGACAACAATTTACAATCACATCCTTGACAGTGTGTAGGAAGAGGACACAAGAACATAGGATAAACTCAAGCTTATTTCCGAAACCATTGAACATTATAGGAAAGAGATTGTGGAATTAAGAGAAAAGATGACTCCTACAAATCCTCCCAAGGTCAGAGAGTAGAGGAAACAAGAATTTTCACTCCAATTAGCAGAACTATAGAAGCACATAGTCGCAACAGAAGAGTTGTTTAACAGAGCCATGTATCTTTGGACAATACTGGAAGAGGATGAGTAGGTCCAAAAGTGGGACCAAGAAGAGGAAAGGCTCAACTCAGCCTTACAAGAGCTCAAGAACAAAAAAAAACAACAAGCATCACAAAGCGCCTGAAAGGTAATCAAGAGTCGAAGAAATTGTAGGCAAATTTAAAGGGCTCGCAGATGCAAAAACATGAGAGACATGCGGAAGTAGAACCCCTCTAGGAGAAGCAACGCAGATGATCTCACAACTGGAGTAGGAAAATAAGAGAATGGTGCATGTGCACACAAATATCTCAACATTGATCACTAAGGATATCACAACGCAGTCAATAGAGCCACCGATAGGGAAAGTAGTGCAGGTCCATGCAAGAGGAAGAGAACTTGTAGACAAGTTCCAAAACCTAGTAGATGTTGTTGAGGGAGCGCACACTACCTACTACCTAGGTGGCTCGAGACAAGCCACATGTCAGTGTTGGGGGCCTATTGGGTGTAGGCTGATTTTGAGGAAAAGCCCAGTTTTGGAAAGTAACGCTTAATTTGGAAAAATACAGCTGGCAGGAAAAGCAACACGTGCGGGGAAAATCTGCATGTAAAGGAGGAAGTCATGCAAGGCACACATGCAGGTAAACCTAACCACACTAGGGTTAGGGTTTTTTTAAGAGATTGTAATGGCTGATAAGTTGTAAGTTAGTATAAATAAGTACCTAGGAGGTCTAGGTCGTGGTTGGTTCTTGATTTTTGTTTTGTTCAGTTAGGAGAACTACTGTAAGAAATGATATAATTTTGTAAGTTGTTGAGTTGTAGGAGAGTCAAGTGGTTATATATTGAGGGTTAGATCATAGGCCGAGGATCCTGGTGCAATCTAGTTAGCCTCACAAAGGTTGTAGATCCTGATTTGTGATTGCATGATCAGAATTGTAGTGCACGTGGCGCCATATTTTGCAGAAATCTAAATAAAAGAGCATAAGAAGCTAGATATTTGTGGACGTATCCCAGGAGGGGTTGAACCATGGTAACACATGTGTTATGTGTTGTGTTTATTTCATTTTTACCTTCTTAAGTAGTTAGACTATGAATGGATGGACGGATAATTCTATGAGATCTATTATATATTAGATCTGTTAGAATGCATACATAGACTTAACAAATGAATGGATATTAAGAGTAATATAAATAAAAACGAGATCAAGGCCGAAGAATATGAATTGCAATCCCAAGTCCCCACTATGTCCCATACTGCAAGCATGCGAGCATTGCATTCACCCATAGAAATATCTCGGGTGAGACTGTGCAGTACATTATGTGCATTGTGTTGCCTTATGGTTTATGAGGAGGGCCGATAGTTTTAGAGGGTTTTGTTAGAAACCTGTTTAGATCTAAACCTAGGTCAGCCCAAGAGTAGGAAGAGAGAGTAATAACCAACAATCCCCCTTATGAAAGCATTGTTCTCAATGCTTGTTATGAGGGTGTAAAACCATATACCAGGGTCCCATGGATAAGTGTGGACCATAGTGTTGAAGTAGAGTAGAAAACCAGGGTCCCATGTAGAAATGAAAGCCACCATGCTGAAGTAGTCCAACCGCCATTGTAAACCATGGTCCCATGTCCAAGTGTTCATGTGAACTCTTTGCAGAAGATATCAGAACCCAATAACCAACTGAAAATGATGCTCTAAATATTGACACCTGTCATGTGGATCCAAATAAGAAGATCCATGCACATAGTGGGAAAGGGCCAAAGTTGAGTCTAGAAGGAACACTACTAGTGTAGAATATGTAGGCTAGAAATTGTTAGTCATAACTAGCTCCTGATTTGGCACATTGATGTTCTCTAGATAATGTGGATTAGAGTCATCATATAAAATATGAAAGTGGTTGTCATCCTAGAAATGAAAACTATCCATGTACTAATCCTCATAACCAGACTCTAAATCATACCAGGCATATCATTCTTGATCATAGTCATCATTGACACAAGGGTACGTGTTATGAACAATACCTAGGTCTTTATATGCAACACATTTCTTTTGAATATCATGGAGAAATTTTAGGATCTCGATCCTAGCTTCACACTGCATGCCCAAGAGGATTTGAAAGTGAAATTTTGCAGAGGCTATAGCACATGACATATTGATTGGAAGTCTGAAAACCCTCTATCCAATAGAACTGATTTGGTAGAAATCTGAGCACCCCGTGAGAAGTTATAAGCTCTGCAGTTTTGTTGTTGTCATGAAGACCCTAAAAAAATGGCTGATTTTAAATAAACGATATCTTCACTTCCATAGCTTCGATTTAGATGATTTGTTTTTTTTTAATTGGGTGAAATTGTGAGAGAAATATATATATGTAACTTGTTTGGGAAAATTCGGCCCTAGATTCTACATAAATAAGCAAAATTGTGCGGTTGTTCATGAAAGAAACCCTGCAAAAGTGCAGATTTTAAAATGTCGATAACTCCACTTCCCAGACCCTGTTTTATACAATTTTTTTTAAATTGGTTGTTTTTCCTAGATGAAATCAGATATACAACTAATTTATGCAAATTCCACACTAAATACTACATAATGTTTATGGAGTTTTGCGGGCCTCTTTTTCTTCTTCGAAAAATATGCAAACAATAAAAATAAAAATTGCCCACTGCCAAAGAAAGTGCTCTGATACAAATTGTTAATTATCAGAGATATGAATACACAATGACATACAATGATCCAATAGAAATATAGAGAAATATCCACTTTGTTATTTCAAACCCTTAAGGTACAACAACACCATACAATGGATCCTATTATGGAAGAGATCCTCTCCTGTTCACTTGCCTCTTCGAGGGGGAAACCTCCTAATGAGATACATGCTCCAAATACAATACTTCTGTTTCACCT
>ML808744.1:207636-219536 GCA_009831015.1 Picea engelmannii
AAAAAACTAATAGAAATAAATATGGAGATAAAAGGAAACCTTATCTTAATCCACATGTTGGCTTGAAAAATCTAGAGGTTGAGCCATTTATGAGTGCAACATAAGAAGTGGATGTCACACACCCAATGATATAGTTGAAAATAGGTAATGTGAAACCTATATGAATCAATACTAATTTGAGATAAAACCAACTGTTGCGCCTCTTCCGTCACCTTAGTGAGCAAAATAGAGGTGCTTGCAAGATCAGTTGGGTCTGCTGAGCAGGACAGCTACAAGGAAAAGAGTTAGGGAAAGAAACAAAAAACTACAATTAAGAATTAAACTAAGAAATGCAATAACAACTAAATTCATGAGCATAGGGACATAGAAACAAAAAGAACCATAAGACCCATGTCACCAATGTTGAGGCTGATCTATTAGTGAAACAATACACCAAGAAGAAAGGGGACTATGAGTCCCTTCTTCCTCCAAGGGAGGGCTCTTGGACCCCCACTAACTAGCTCTTCTTACAACAAAGAAAAATGGAAAATGATGAAAGAACTCTTTACAAATCCACTCAATGGGCGAGATGGATTGTCCAATGCAATGGTGCAAATATGCTCTTGACAAGGATGGAGTCCTCAAGAGAATAGAGGCAGCATAACATTACTTTGAATTCCTTGAAAAATGAGGTGCATCCATGGCCTTTTTATAGCATTCCTTTGAGATATTGTTTAACTGCTTTGTAGTGTGAAAAGAGGCTAATTAGGGCATTTATAGGTCTTTGACCAGCCATCCAGTCGAATCTAGTCCAGATTTGAGGCTCAAATCGTCTTGGGAGCTGAACCATAAGTGGGTGGGAGTCCGACCACTCTCATAAATGCGTCGTTTAGCAGGTGCGCGGCTTTTTGCGATAACAGTCGCGCATTGTGCGCATGCACACGATTTCTGCGTTCCTGTTCTGCGCATGTGCGCACGCGCCTAGTGTATTTATAGCGCCCTTCAATTTTTCACTACTTTGTATAGTTTTTTGACCTTTTTGTGAATGCCTTGGTATTAATTCAGGTCCATGGATGACTTCATCACTGTTTGACGAAGCTGAATTCTTGTAACCATGTGCGGACGAAATTTCAGTGATAATAGATGCTCCCTGATGGATGAGGTTAGGAGCATACATATAGCCAAAATCCATCAATGTTTATTCTACTGAGAATGTTGTTGTAAGAGAGAGTAATAGTGGGATCATTGAGAGCGATCCGTTGGAGGGAAAAAGGAACCGGTAGGACCCGACCTTCCATGAGGTGTGGAAAACAGAAAACTGTGTACAAACGAGGCGGGCATGCCCCATGCTCGTGTCATGCAACTCCTAAAAAAATGACTGAAATGTTGGTGTAGACAACTGCAGTGCCCTCAGGGGCGGTCGTGATAAAGGCAGAAGACAATTCTGTAGATGAACATATTATGAATAGTAGGCAGTGATCGTGGTAATAAGTATCTCCGATTATGTGGGCAGTGATAGCCCAACCAAGTTCAGAGGTCTTCGGAAAATGAAAGAACTAACTGCAATAGTCGCAAAGTAAGACCCACCGTAACATGAGAAAGTGTTGGCGTCGAATGTTATGGGGGTCAACGACAGCAAGGAGCAATGGTGTTTCACCCTGTGCCATCCGAGATCTCTCAGTGAGTGGATAATGAGAATTAAGATACGGTCTCCCTTCTGGAAAACTGTGTTGATGTCGACAAAAAAGGGGGATGTGACTCCCAGAAGCAAATGGCTTCATGAAATCTACTAGGTGAGGTGAGGAAGTGGAGGAGGTACATGGACATAGTCAAGATGTGGGAAGACTCAAGACTGCCCTTGGTTGGAGTATGTGTGAGATAAAAAGTGGCCACAATCGTTCAACGAGGTTGAGTGTCCGGGGGACGACAAGACTGGGGATAAGTTGTGCCAGAGGCGGGACAAGGTGAAAAAATTCAGAGGGCAGAGGTAAGTGGCCTGTGGGATACTCTGAATATATGGACTATGCCGACAAGGGTGGATGATAAGTAGTGCTCCAACCAAGGGTGACATGGGTTGCGGTTGGCCAAAAAGGGAAGTAGGTCACCCAAAGGTGACGACCAAAAGGTAAGGTAAAAAATAAAGGCGTTTGTACAATAAATAACGAATATTTGGGGGGAAGTGTACAAATACAGAAACGGGTGCCCCAGTGTGATATGGTGGGCCCGAGTAGGGAATAATTTGCTCAGAGAACTGATGAAGGGTGGGGGCCCCATGGGTGGGTCTCTGTATGAGGTAGGTGAAATGAAGGGAGATTTGCAGATGGGTAGACAAAGTGTGGATGAGATGGAGGGTTCATGCTACTACGAAGATGCAGCCTAACCATAGAACTGTGGAGAGATAATCTGGGAGTCCGTTGGGAAAGCTAGAAAACGAGGAGAAGGAGTATGTGGTTGATTCGCGACATGATGTAAGACTATCGGGACTCCCATCCCTAAAGGGTTTTGAAAAATAGCATGAGTGTCATAAGTGTCAAAAGGTGCTATGAATGGGACAACTCATGTGGGTAAGAATGCTATCGGGTGACAGTACCGAAGATGCAAATGGAGGTGTGGGTACTGCAGAGCCGGGAATGGGGATCCTAGAGGCAAATGTCAGAGGGTGTGACTGGAAATGTAAGTGCGATACAGAGGGAAGGACTACATGCCAATGCTAAGTATATACCTGAAGGGGTTGTGCCGATGTATGATGATCAAGTACCTACACACATGAAAACCAAATACCTGACGTGAACAATATCTGAAGAGAATCGAAGATATGAGCATGTATTTGATAAGCGTGAATATGTGCATGTGTACCTAATTAGGGTATGAAAAATGGTGCCCTGGGGGCTCAGGATGAAAAGAGGCCCAGGGACTGTTGTGATGTAGATGACGGGATGCTGATCCCATGGCTAAAGACGGATCGAGAAATGGACACTGTGGGCTCCTAGAATGGTGAGTGGAAGTTTGGCAAAAAGGCCTATATATAACTGTAGGGCCCACATTGCCACCTCATTTGTACTTGTTGCTATAGTGATTGGACAAGAAGCATTCAGAGGAGCTTGTGAGATTCAGGGAGGACGAGGCATTCGATTGAGGACCCACAAGCATCAGGTTAGTGGTCTGATCATCCTGCATAGAATTAGGATTTCATTTTTTGGGCAGGGGCTGTACGGAGGGCCGTATAGAGGTGTTTAGGGGGTATAGGCCCCACATGCATGGGCGATCCGGTAATAGGAACGTGCACGTGCGTGCCTGTCCACCGGATAGACATGCATGGGAGTGCAGGTAAGGGAATTAAGGGTGCACACGATGGGCGCGCCTTTCGGCTGAACAGGCGCGCACGTGTGCGCGCCTGTCGGTTGAAGAGGCACGCACATGTGCGCGTCTGTAGAGTGAACAGGCACGCCTGAGAGCATGCCTGTGTAGTGATTAGGTGCACACTCATGTGTGCCTATGTACTGAGCAGGTGCGTATATGTGCATGCCTGTGGGGTGTACAGGTGCGCATGTGTGCACGCCCGCGGGGTGTACATGCGTGCATGTGTGCGCGTCTGTGGGTGAAAAAACCACGCCGTGGAGGCAAGGTTGACAGGTATAAAACGTGTCTTTTTGATGTGTTGGATTGTCCATGTGTCTGAATTAGGACGGTTTTGTGTGGTGCAGGTGAGCTGTGTGCGCGATGCCGATTGGATGGAAAGAGAGAGATTGGTCCCAGCTGCGATATGCCGTGGCTATTGAGGAGCCAGGCGTGCGTGCAACTTTGGCAGCCTGTGGGCTGCAAAAGTTTTTTGAGTGCCCTTTGATACGGGCACAGGAGTATCTCCTGCAGTTTCTTATCCGGATGTGGAGTCCAGACCTGCACTGCTTCATAGTGCGAGGAGAGCAGATTCCCTTCACTGCGGTGTAGGATGTGTATTTTCTAACTGGGCTCCCATTTCGGGGAACGCCCCTGCTGACGAAGCTAGTGCTACCTAGAGATATGCCTCTAGCGAAGGTGGGCCAGAGGTATTGTTTGAGGCTGAACTATATGTCCGACACAGTTGTGAGTATTGGGGAGATGGATGCCCTAGCACATCGCTGTATAGCAGCGATGATTGTGAGAGTATATGGTTCACTGGCGACGCAACGGATCAGCGAAGGCCAGTTGATGGTGATGGAGAGGGTGTTGGCTGGCGAGCATTTCGCCTGGGGGCTTACGCTGCAAGCCAGGATGGTGGGGTAGCTGGACCACTGTCGGTCCACAGACACGAGAGAGTTTTCCTTCAGGTCCATCATGGTGGCCTGGTTTCTGGAGAGGATGTCGATGTTTCACCCTAGGATTCTATTGGGTGCGCCTGGGGCACAAGAGCTGCGGCTGAGGTGGTGGTCGACTGTGTTGCTTCGCCATGGTGGCGGTGAGGGTGGCCACTTCTTCACTGTAGAGGAGGCACAGGTATGGTGACAGATGCTGCAGGTGATACTACGGTACCCCTATGCCGAGGTTGACTTTCGGGATGATCTGGACATGGTGATACCTCCAGGGGAGGTGTTTGACCGCCGAGGTATGTTGATTGATGATGTTGATATGTATGTTTTTGTGTTTTTTGAGATAGCATGCCTTATGTATATGATATAGATGATGATACTATCTTTTGTTTGTTTGCATGTGCAGATGTGGCACCTCGCGGGTGCGAGGTGGAGTTGTAGAGAGCGCCGGCTCGTCAGGAGCCGGAGAGACTGCCGCGGGGAGAGAGACGACGACGTGAGGACGTCACAGTGCAACCTGCTGAGCCAGAGAGGGCAGCGAGGAGACGTTGGTTTGATGACCCTGGTGCTGGGCGATCACATGCTCCTCCGACGGCTACCATAGTGGATTTGGAGGACATACACCATCGTCTGGAGGCGGTGTTACAAGATGTGCCTGAGGGCATATGGTCTCACATCCAGGATGAGTCTTTCCTGGAGAAGTGTGTGGGGGTGCCTCCTCCATGGCGAGCCATAGTTCGATGAGCAGCAGTGGCTGCTACAATGATGAACAGACGACTACCTCCGGGGCAGGAGGGGATGGTAGGGGGTGGACCACCACTGCCTGGGGCAGGTGGTGGTAGGCCACCAATGCCTGAGGGAGGAGCAGGCGGTGGTGCTCTAGAGGCACCGTGAGTGGTGCTCGATGTATTGATGTATAGATATTTTTTGTATATAGGTTGGTGAGCCCATTTTGTACCAAGGTGCTTCATTGGCCTGTGGATAGTTGTATTTTTGCATGTAAACAGTTGGATGACACTGTGGACCTGTTGATATATACATGAGTATACATTTTTGAGATCTATGTGGTGTTTACATTTGTTTTGTTAATGTATTGATGATGTCTAACCTATATCTGTGATGACAGTTTGTGTTATATGTTTATGTATGTGTAGAGGTATCTTGATGTGATATATGCCAGTCTAACACAATATTAGCTAGGTTATCTGTAATTTGATTCAATTTTCTTGGAATATGTGTAAATGTAATGGAATCAAAATGTCGAGATAAAAGTCTAACCTATAGGTATTTGCGAAAGAGGTAAGGATCACGGACGCGGTACACATTGTTGAGCTGGAGTACGACTAGTTGAGAGTCGAGGAAGACGCTAAGGTGATGAATATGATGATGCTGGGCATCATCCAGGAGGCCAATGACGGCGGTGTATTCGGCTTGGTTGTTGGTTGCTAAACCCAAACATATGCCGCTCGAATGGAGCATTTCATGTGAGGGGGTGTAGAAAGCCCAAGCAACCGAAGCGAGATTTTGTGTCCAACGGCTGGCGCCGTCGGCGTAAATGATGTGGTAGGCTGGTGGAGGAAGCATCTGTCAATAACACAAAGGATAGTTTAGACACGAGGGAGGAAAAAAGATTAAAAACGCTAGAAAAGAAATAACCTAAAGTAGAATGACTATGTTTAAGCATAAAATTTCTTGAGATACAACCCGTTGATGGGTTCTTTGAGAGAGAGACCTTCAGGAGAGGCCAGGATGTATGCGCCTTTGGTGAGGCAATGTTGGATAATGTATGGGCCATGCCAGAGTGACTCGAATTTGCCGTGGCCAAAGGTATCATGAGCGATATTGTAAGCCAGGACGAGGTCACCTTCACGAAATGAGCGAAGGTTGACATGGCGATCAAAGGTAGCCTTGGATCATTTTTTAGCTGCCTCGTTGTTCTGTAAGGAAGATCGACGATCTTCATCCAGAGATTCCAAGTTCAACAAGCGCTGCTCCATTGGAGCAGTGCCGGGTAATAGCTTAATTGTGGTGCGTAAGGTGGGAATTTCACACTCGATGGGAAGAGTGGCCTCAACCCCATGGACTAGATGAAATGGTGTGAAACCAGTAGTTGTTTTCACAGCCATACGGTAAGCCCATAGCTCGGAAAATAACATATGATTCCAATTGGTTTTATGTTTATTAACCATGCGCTGTAACATGGTCTTGAGGACTTTGTTAACTGCTTCGACCTGTCTGTTAGACTGAGGATAATATGGTGAGGCAAACTCGTGAGAGAATCCTAACCGAGATGAGAGTTCGACGAAGATCTCATTCTTGAAGTGTTTCCCATGATCGGAAACGAGTTGTAGGGGTACTCCAAAGCAGGATATGACATGGTTAAAGAAAAAACGTGCTGCAGTGTCAGCGATGTTGTTGAAGGTGGGCATAGCTTATGCCCATTTGTTGAAGTAATCAATGGTGACAACGATGTATTTGTGACCATTGCTGGAGGGGGGATTACAAGTCATGAAGTCAATGCCCCATTTACAAAAAGGGCCGACAGTAATGACAGGGTGGAGAAGAGTGGGGGGAGCCTGAGCTTTAGTGGTGTAGAGCTGACATTGCTCACATCGTTTCACGGTGTGAATGCAATCGTGAAACAAGGTAGGACAAAAGTAACCGGCTCGGATAATCTTCTGAGCAGTGGATATGCCCGACAGATGGCCCCCACATGCGACACTATGGTAGTCATTTAAAACTCTATCGGCTTCGTCAATAGTCAAGAATCGCCGAAGAATGGTGTCGACTCCCCGTCGGTACAGGATGTCTCCGATGGGGAGGTAGCGGGGGGACTGATGGTGAATACGATGATGATCATCTCATGAAAGGTGGTTACCAAACTTTTGAGTTCAGAGGTAGACGAGGAGGTTGCCATACCAAGGATCATCCAAGGTGATGTAAAAGAGATGTTCGTCAGGAAAGTCGGTGTTGATGGGGGTACTGGTGGTGTCAGAGGGGAGGGTCGTGACAAGTTCAGTGAGAACGAGGGCCTTCTTGCTCTTAGGCATTAAAAACTCAAGGTCATACTCCTGAAGGATAACGATCCATCGAGCAAATTTGTCGTTAACTTGTCGACGACTGAGAAAGTATTGCATAGGGTTAGAATCTATGACGACCTTTGTTGTTTGAAGCAGAATGTAGTGGCGTAGTTTCTGGACTGCGAGGACGACTGCTAGAACACGTTTCTCTTTGTGTTTATACTTCAAGGGTGGTTCTGAGAGGTTTTTACTAATGTAATAAATGACATGCTCACGATTGTCATCACCTGGCTGGACGAGAACTCCCGCTACTGATACAACTGATGTTGATACGTAGAGGATATAGTCACGATTGTAGTCTGATGCACTAATTAAAGGTGCGTTTGAGAGGGCGGTTTTAAGATCATCAAATGACTGTTGGGCATGGTCGTCCCAGTGAAAAGGGATGTCATGACGTAGTAAGAGAAGGAAACCATGTGCGCGTATGGCGTAGTCTGGGACAAAGCGTCTAAGAAAGTTAGCTTTGCCCTATAGGCTCTGAAGTTGTCATAAATTTTGGGGAGGTGGAATTTCGGTGATAGCTTGGACTTTGAGGGGGTCCATGGTGATACCACTTTGGGAAACAATAAAGCCGAGGAGGAACCCTGTGGTGAAACAGAACATGCACTTGAGAGGATTCAAGCGGATGTTGTACTGACGACACCGTTGAAAGATGATTCGTAAATCATCAAGATGCTGGGTGCGTTTCTTGGATCGAGCTGTGAGGTCGTCCAAGTAGGCGAGGCTGATATGAGCCAGATCATGAAAGATGTATATCTTAGCCCGCTGGAAAGTTGCATCGACATTATTTAAGATGAAAGGCATGACACGATATGCAAAAGTACCCCACGGGGTAGTGAACGCAGTTTTATATTGATCGGCGGGGTGAATTTGAATTTGATTATAACCAGAGAATCCATCCATAAAGGATAGAGCCTCGTGGCCTGCGCAGTCATCGATAATTTAATCAATGAAAGGCATTGGAAAGTTGTCTTTGGGAGACGCATGATTGAGATCGCGAAATTCAGTGCAAACACGGATAGTGCCTTGTTTTTTGTTAACGGGTACAGGGTTGGAAACCCATGAGGTATAGGCAATGGGGTAAATGAACCCGACAACGCGTAATTTGTCAATTTCAGCTTTGATGGCCGCAACTTTGGATGGGTGTAGCGGTCGTTGTTTTTGATGAACATGTGTAATGTCGGGCTAGGTGTCGATGTGATGTTCGATGATGGAGGGATCGAGGCCAGGCATTTTCGTGTATGACCAGGCAAAAATATCCCTATATTCCTGTAAGAGGGCTGTATATGCGGTGATTTCCTGAGGAGTGCAAGCAACTCCAATGGTGATTTTTTCGACGATGCCATTTTTGATGGAAATGTTGATTTTAATGGTTGGGGAAATGTTGGCCATGTTGCCTTCTTCAAAATCATCAGGGGCAGGAATGGGGTTTTTGAACCAGTCGATAGGCCCTGATGGGATAAAATCCTTGGTTTCGACCATGTAAATGGGGTTTTGGTTAGGAGGCATGGAGGCTTCCTGTGGAGAGAAGAGTGCACGATGGTGTAGCGCATCCCAGGGGAGGTCTGGGTGGTTTAACTCTTCGAGTATTTCCTCATCGCATTGGAAGTGACGAGAATACAAGGGGTCATGAGGAGTGATGTCGGTGATAGTGGTCGTGTGGTTTCCCCCTGGTGAGGAAGAAGCAGGGGGAACAATGTTAGGATATGGTGAGGGATCACTCAACATAAACCATATATTAAAGTACTGAGGGGTACCCATGGTAGTTGGGTGTAAAATGTCCATAGGGGAATGAGCGGGAGAGTTGGGGGGATTGGGGGGTGAATCCTCATATAAGTCGTTTAAGAACCAAGGAGGAGTTGGAAGGGCCTCGGGTTTGGGAGAAATAACATGAAGATCCTCTATTGACGAGGTAATGTCAATTATCGCCTTTGTACGCTGTTGAAGCAGGGTCAATTGGCGTTGCCTGTATTCAAGGATCATAGGACATTGGTATGTAAAATGAGCTAATGAATCGCAGAGAGAGCAAGGGCATCTCATACGTTCATTGACTGAAGTGGTGACATACCGGATGTCAGCGATATTGGTGGAGGAGGACGTAGCAGGACTGGGGTTTCTCTGGAAGCTCTGACGTACTGCAGCTAATGTCTGTCAAAAGCGTGGTAGTGCTGGGAAATGGTGGGTATAATGGCCATATTCTGAACATATAACACAAGCGAATTTGGTCCACAACCCTTTATTACTGGAAGGGGGGGTGGTAGTGGCAGGACTAGCTGTAATGGCGAGTGTTGGGGGAGTGTGATTGAGTGGAATCAAATTCCGTAAATTTGGTAGAGATGGGAAGTTGTTGGTCGGGTGTCCCTCTTTCTCACACAGTGTGCAAGGTGGTGGGATGTGTGGAGGAAGTGGAGCTGTGGGCTCCTTCTTCTTTCTCCTGCCCCCAGTTTTGGTAGGGGGGTTAGTGAGTGGGGGTGTGGTGGGAGTAAGTATGGGAATCATCATGGGGATTCCTTCTTTTTGGGGGGGAAGGGATGGTCGGGGGACCATCTCTGGTGGGTGTAAATACCAAACTGGGATTGCTAACACCATATTAGGTAGGGTGAGCACTGTGGCTACCTAAAAATCTTCGATACCTGGTGGAGGGTAAAAGAAGGGAATTTGGGTGATGGCTTGGGGAACTGTCTCCCAAACTGCGATATGTCCTTGGGGAGAGGTGGAATCGTGGACTGGTGGGGTCGATGAGTGTCCAGGAGGTTCTTGAGGGGGGAGTTCTGCGACGAGTGGGATGTCAGATATGATAGAAGCCTCTGTAAGAGGAAGGGTATCCTCTGTGTGAGTTCTGTTAGATGATATGACACATACTTGATTGGAAGGATGAAGGAGTGGTGGTGCTCCATGGTAAGTTCCTAACAAGGATGGATCTTTGAAAATGCCAGGACCCATCTCGACGAGTGGATATGTGTTGTGGTTTGTGTGAATGAGAGGAAGAATGTTATCGATGTTGGCAGATGGATTAGGTTCGTAATGTGAGACTTGGTCAATGGTAACGATATTCCCATTATGAGGGAACATCATTGTCCGAAAGACGGAATATGCCACTGCCTTCATAGCGTACATGTAGCTACGACCGAATAGGATATTATAATTGAGTGGGGCGTCGATAACTTTGATATCGATGAGAATAGTCTTTCCCCTGAGTTCGACGGGGACATTTTGGAAGAGCCCTTCAGGATGGTCACCCTTCATAAGCTCGTAAGGTGATGGTAGAGGGTATGAGTTCGGGGGAACCAAGATTCTTCCATACCATTTTGGACATAATGTGTGTAGATGCACCGTCATCGATGATACACCGATGAACTGTGATGTTCCGTATTTTTACTGGTATTTGAAAAGCGATCAAGGTGGGAAGACGAGGTTCTCCACTGTCAAGATCAAAGGTAATGACTCGGGTATCTATGGGGTCGACTGCCCCCAAGGCGGAAAGTAATGATTTCCGCTAAGTAGGACAAGTCTGGAGGACTTCCAAAACTGACATGGCAGCCAAGGATTGTGCTAAGTCATCTACCAAACTATAGTTATGAGCGGCCCTAGCCTGTGGGTTGTGGACATTCCTGCGCAATAGGATGCGAGGGATGCGAAGAGGTGGCTCGGTGGTAGGGTGAAAAATCACCAACGGGGGTCCCATCGGTGTGGGGTTTGTCTCTGGAGGGATGGGAGGAAACTCAGCGGGTGCATGATACTGACGATTACGTGTTTGCATAAGGATTTCTTCCTCACTAGTGAGGAGAATTGTGCGATCTGCTGGATTGTTGGGGTTGAGGTATTGTCCCACCTGAGGTGGGGGATGTTGTGTGTCCTATTGGGTGTTTATCACACCTTGATGTGGAATAGGATTTTGTATCACGACAGGAGGGGGTTGTTGTATGTATTGTTGTGGTGCCTGCTGAGGGGCAAGCGGTGTTGAAGGATGGGGAAGACTACCAGAGTCTTTCAACCGTTTGAAATCAGTGATTTGGGGGAAATGATGAGTGTAATGGATGAACTCAACACAAAGGGCACAAGGGAAGTTGGTTTTAACATTATTTTTATTTTTCCCTTGGCGTTTATTATTATTTCCCCCTGGGGGTTTTGATGCCCCTGGTTCTGGTTGCCCCCAGTGGATTGGTGTTGTTGGGGTTGATTCCCGCCTTGACCTAGGTTGTTGTTATTCATGTTTCATCCTTTCTTCTTGGAATTGTTCGATGGATGGGTTGGATTGGTCGTATTCAACTGTTCAAAATTTTTGTATTGTTGAACGACAGAGGGTTGAACAAAATTCACCCCCGCATGAGGATGTGGGGGAGCCATGGGTTGTGGAGGACTAGGAAATGGGAAGTATGGATTCTGTGGTGGTAACGATCCATAAGGTACATAGGAAGGTGTAGTGCTTTCTCTAGTACTATAAGCTGAGGTAGAGGGGGTACCAGAGTTTGTTTGAATAGGTGGATGTATGGGGGGTGCCGGTGGTGGTCCATTGATGGGTGGAGGTATTGCAACAGGGAAAGGTTGTTGATAA
>ML808745.1:3901-59138 GCA_009831015.1 Picea engelmannii
TGGCTAATTCTTTCATAGTTCGGTCCCCTTTCCCTAGACCAATACCCAAGTGAGGATGGATGGAGGAGGTAGGTAAGTGCATGGGAGTGTGTGAGGGTAATAATGAGGTAACACAAAGGTGATGGAGTAGACAAGCCAATGACCAACCCCACAATCGAACCAGGGGTGGGTTTAAGTAACCTCGTGGGGAAATCAAGAACCTCCTGGCCTTCTCCAAGAAGCTCATGTAACTGATCCCCTTCCCTTAGGCAGAAAGGTAATTAACAAAAAAATAAACACTTATCCCATCAAGCCCCCTCTCTTGTGGAATCATAGCCCCCTATAACTCTAGGTCCTTGTCCTTCTAGCAACCAACGATGTATTTATTATTAATAATGATAAGAAACATTACATGTCTTGGCACACTGGCCTTTTAATAATTGTTTGGGCAATCTGGCCTCTCAGCATTGTAACAATACATTATTTAAAATAGGGTTTCAAAACCTAGGGTGTTACATACCCTCCCCCTTATTTTGGCACTGTCCTCAGTGCATATACAAAACATAGATCAAAATCTCAAATTATTCAAAAAGATGTGGGTACTTTGCCTACATGGCATCTTCATGCTCCCGGGTAGCATCTTCAAGACCCTAGCAGGTCCACTGAACTTTTACCAGCTCTATAACTTGATTCTGAAGCATTTTGACCTTTCTATACAATACCTACACTAGCTGAACCTGAAAATCTCCCTTTGTCTCTACCTGAATTAGATGTCAATCAATAACATGGTTAGGATCATGTACATATTTCTTTAGTAAAGATACATGAAATACATTATGCACATTCATAGAAGCAGGCAATGCAAGCATGCATGCAAATGGCCCTATTTTGTCCAATATTTCAAATGGACCATAGAATCTGGCTGCCAACTTTGTACAACTACCCAATTTCAAAGAGCTTTTCTTGGGCTTCACTTTCAAAAGTACATGCTCCCCTACTTTAAATTCTCTAGCTGTCATGTTCTTGTTTGCATAAAATTTCTGTCTATCCTAAGTTGCCTTTAAATTCTACTTGATCTTGACCACCTGGTCTTCCATGTCCTTGAGAAACTCCAGCCCAAGTACCAATCTATCTGTTGGGTTGTCCCAACTTACTGAAGTATTGCATTTCCTACCATACAAGGCTTCAAATGGGCTCATTCTCAATGAAGCTTGATACCCATTATTATATGCAAACTCAACCAAGTGTAAGTAATCTTCCCACTTAGATGGCTTATCCATCACATACATTCTCAACATGTCTTCAATTATTTGATTGACTCTCTCTATTTTCCCATCTGTTTGGGGATGATATGCCATGCTAAAGTTTATATTTGTGCCAAATCCTTTAAACAATCCCCTCTAGAAATTGGAGGTAAACTTCGTATCTCTATCTGAGACGATTGTCTTACGTATCCCATGCAGCCTAGCAATTTCCTTCATGAAATTTTTTGCAATATTAGCTGTTGTATGCGTTGTCTTCACAGGCACAAAATGAGCAGCCTTTGTTAACTTGTCAACCACCACCATGATTGAATCATGTTGCTTATTCGTTTTGGGTAATCTTGTGATGAAATCCATGGTGATCAGTTCCCATTTCTTCTCTAGAATTGACAATGGCTGCAACAAACCTGCTGGGTGCCTATGCTCAACCTTCACCTTCTGACATTCCATACATTGAGTGATGTAATCAACAACATCCTTCTTCATTCCCGACCAAAATAACT
Source organism: Picea engelmannii (assembly GCA_009831015.1). Lineage (NCBI taxonomy): Eukaryota > Viridiplantae > Streptophyta > Pinopsida > Pinales > Pinaceae > Picea > Picea engelmannii. Next base: position 5,646 of record ML808745.1, read on the forward strand.
GGCTTCTTACTGCTATAATTTTTTTCTGGTAACTGGGATGTCCAACATAAGGGACATCATGCATTTCCTTCAGTACCAAATTCCTCAGTTCTCTAGAACTCGTAACATAGATCCTATTCTTATGCATGAGTAATCCGTCTTCCTTTATCTCGTACTCCTTTATTTTTTGTTGTACATCACCTTGTTGTAGGTTTTCCTTTACCTGTAGGTAATGCTGATTTGTAACTAGACCATCTAAAATTTTTCTCTTCAAGTATGACTGATGCATACTGATAGTAGTAGCATGCATGATATGCACTCTCCTACTAAGTGCATCAACAACTTTATTATCCTTTCCCTTTATATGATCTATATCGAAGTCATATTCACTTAAAAATTCCAGCCATCTTGTTTTCCTGGCATTCAAGGTCGACTGTTCGAAAATATACTTCAGGCCAATGTGGTATGTCCTTAATTCGAATTTCTTCCCCATGAGATAATGCCTCCACATCCTCAAGGTGTGAACAATGGAAACAAGTTCCAAGTCATGCGTAGCATAGTTCCTCTCATGTTCCTTGAGATTTATGGACTCATATCCAATGACATGTCCATTCTGAGTGAGGACTCCCCCAAGTCTTTCCTTACAAGTGTCTATACATACCACAAAACTTCCATTTGGGTTAGCAATATTTAACACAGGTGCACTAGTAAGTAATTCCTTCAACAGATTAAAATTCTTTTCACACTTGAGTGTCCATTCAAATTTAGTTCCCTTCTTTTGCAAGGAAGTGATGGGATGAGTAATCTTAGAGAACCCTACTATGAACCTTCTGTAGTAGCCAACTAATCCCATAAACGATCTGACGTTTGACACATTTCTGGGTGTTTTCCATCCCCTAATGGCTTCGATATTCTCTAGATCTACTGCTATGCCCTGCTCTGAAATAATGTGTCCCAAGTAATGGATCTGCTTTTGATAAAAATAACACTTACTCAACTTGGCATACAACTGATGTTCTCTCGGTACTTGCAATAAAAATCTTAAGTGATGTTCATGCTCCTCTTCAAACTTAGAATAGATAAGTATGCCATCCAGAAATACTATGACAAACTTGTCCAAATGATTTTTGAATATGCCATTCATTAAGCACATGAAGACAACTGGTGCATTGGTCAGTCCAAATGGCACCACTACAAATTCATAATGCCCATACCTGGTCCTAAAGGCTATCTTATGAATGTATTCTTCATTGATTCTTACCTGATGGTATCCTGCCCTCATGTCAATCTTTGAAAAATATATTTTCTCCTCTTAGCTGATCAAAGAGGTCATCAATTCGGGGTAGCGGATGCTTGTTCTTTATAGTGCACTTGTTCAACTGTTGGAAGTCAATACACAGCCTCAAGGTTCCATCCTTATTTTTGACAAAGAGTATTGGTGCTCCCCAAGGTGAAACACTTGGATGTATGTACCCTTTCTTCAACAATTCCTCCAACTGCATTTATAATTCCTTTAACTATGGTGTTCTCATTCTGTAAGGTGTTTTTGACAATGGGGCTGCTCCTGGAACTAAGTCAATTGGGAAATATATCTCCCTTCTTGGTGGCAATCCAAGTATTTCTTGGAATACATCCTCAAATTCTGTAGTACCGAGAAATATTCAAGGCTTGACCCCTTTGTATTATCTGGCTCTTCCACATGAGATGCATACAATTGACATCCTTTCCTAAAACATCTTTTCAGCTGTAAGGCTGAAATATCCCTTATAGAGATGGGTCTTGGAACTCTTCTCACAGTGCTCTATTTTCCATTTCCATCAAGACATGTAAATGTCTTGTTATGAAAATCTAGGACAATATGATGCTTGTCCAACCAATCCATCCGAATCAGAACATCATAATACCCCAATGGTATGATATTTAGATCAATACTAGTATTCATGCCATTAAGAATTATGGAAAAGCTTTTGACCATATCATGGATTCTCCTTTTGGTTCCAGTGGCTAACTAAACCAAGCTTGATTTTCCAAGTTTACTTTTATCCAAATCTAATTTATCCACTATCTAAGGATCAATGTAATAATGAATTTCTCTTGAATCAATCAAAATAGAAACAAGATGATTTATGATCATACCTTCCACCTCGATCATATTGGACTGGTACTCTGCTTGTATATCATTTAAATATGCATAGATTCTTCCCATATCTTCGACTATTGTAGCCTCTTGGATGTTGTGAACAGTCTTCACTCTGTCTTTTATGTGTGGGAAATCCTTGTACACGTGATCTTCTTTGCATCCCCAACATTGGATTGGTGGTCTTCCCCTTTTCCCCAAGGAATCTTCTTTCTTGAAATCCCCCTTAGCATATTGATCTTGATGATTTCTATTAAGCTCATTCCTATTGAAGGGAGGTTTGAATCCTTTCCTCCTCTGACCAGACTTCACATTCTTCTTGTCCTTCTAAGATTTATGCAGGGATTCTCTTCCCTGGCCTTGCTCATACATGTATTTAGCCTTCCTGATGGCCCCGGTCAAGGTCTTGGGTTCATCATACTTGATATTTTTCTTATAAAAAGTTGTAAATCCACTTAGAAATATATGTATTTTCACTTTCTCATCACCAATGAACTTGACATACTTTAACAATCCCAAGAACTTCTTCTCATACTCGGCCATAGTCATGCTCCCTAATCTGAGTTCAAAGAAATCCTGCATTTTCTTGTCATATAAATTCTCTGAGAGGTACTCCTTCTAGAAGTACTTCTTGAACTGCTTCCAAGTGATCCTAATTTCATTAAAATGTTCCACTTGCTTCAGTTGGTCCCACCATACTACAGATTTCCCATGCAAATGGTAGATGGAAATCCTGGCTTCCAGGTTCGATGAATAGTTATGCAACTAAAAGTATCTCCCGAGCCCAAGCAAACATGCTTCAGAATCATCTTCCCTTTCTCTTTCACCATAGAAGGAGGGTGGCTTCAGCTTCCTCAAATCTCCTTGCAAAATATCTACCTCTATTTCCTTCTTTGTTTCTTGACATGGGACACCTCTGGACTGCTTATGGGATCATCCGATTCATAAAAATTTATTTTTGAGTAAGGAGGTGAGTGGTGCCCATGAGATCTGCTAGCACTTCTGGAATAACCAACTCTTCCATGATCATTTCTTCTTTCATGACACCTGCCTCCTTCCTCTTGTCTTGAGTTTGATCCCTTCCTCATTTGTCTCTGCAACTAATTCAAACTCTGCAACACTCGAGCATTTATTTGACTTTGCTCTCTCATCAGTCTCTCGTTGTTTTCTTTGCAGCTCTGCACTTCCATATTCAAGCTTCTTACCATTTCTATCAGCATTTCTTTCTCTCCTTTTTCCTTGAATCCATTGGACTCCGTCTCTGCATTACCAACCCTAGTATTCTGGCCTTCGACCTCCTTTTAATGACTAGAGGAACCTCCACCTTCTTCCATTTACTCAATATGCATATTGAGTTGATGTGCTTAAGCCCCTTAATTCTACAAAATGTGCAAATGAACATTTTGTTAGAATTATGCATATGATAAACAAACCATGCTACAAGTCTCTTTCTTGTTTTTTGTTCATGGAGATCATATCCCCATTTTTCGAGAATAACAGTGTCATGTTATCCCTAGGCTGACACATAATTTCATCCTATGCAGGAACTTCCTTCAAACCACCTTCTCGGTGACCACGACTAGAACCATGGCTAAATCCTTTCTTAGCATTTTTTTGTCTCAGAGACAACCAATTCGGCCCTTAGCCCTCCTTCCCTCATCTCTCAATTTGCATGTGACCATGACCATGAGCCTGTGCTTAGCTGGAAAAGTGCTTGTCCGCAGCTTTGGGACTTCAGAACATTCAACCAGGACTAGATCAATGGTCCTCATCCTCTTTCACGATCAATGATCGAGATCCACTTCGGGACTCCACGCTTCGGGAGTCTCAACTTTCCTCGCTTGCTTTTTCCCAGAACTATTTCGCCTGAAGTCGATGATCCTTTGACATGTGTTTTCTGGAATCAACAGTCGATATGCACTCCGACCTTCAGGCCTTTGGGAGTTTTCGAACCAACGCAACCTGTCAAATATTTCCCCTCTAGCGTGCCCAATCTCCAAACTACACGATATGGCACCACGTGGCGAAATACTAGAAACGAACACGTGGCCCAATCAGGTGGGTGACATGTGTCATGTTCTAATCAAATTTTCAATACTCCAAATGCTCAAAACTTATTGACACATGGCACACATCCCAGGTGACGTACGCAAGCCATGTCACTTCATAATTCTAGGGTGCACATCACCTCCGAGTGATGTCATCGTGCCCCACCACTTCGGCTCTTCGAGATTTGGGACTTCGGGAGTTTTCATACTAGCACACTTCCAATTCTCATGAACTCCGAATTCTCGAACTGTCCAATCTATCACCATGTGTCCTATTGGATTGGATGACTAAGATTCACTTCAAGTCTTCACCCAGAGTTCATGGATCTGCTCCATGTGTCCTCCTCAATATGATGGCTATGTTATTTTTTTACTCCGGGGCTCCAGACTTCAGAGATCTCAAACCTCAACCTTTTCCCTTGAAAATGTTTTTATCCAAAGCTCGTGAAATTCTGACGCGTGTCCCCTTTGGATCGACGACTATGATTCCTTTGGAACTACGAACTCCGAAAATCTCAAACTTCAAAACTTATCTGGCCCTACTGGTGTTTATCTGAAGCCTTGGATATGGCAACGCGTGGCTCTCGACAGATCAATGGCTGAGATCCTTTCGGGTCTTCGTACTTTGGAGAACTCAACTCTCAACCTTCACTTTCCCTTGAAGTGCACAGATTTCTGTCGCGTGTCCTCCTGGATCAGACGACTGAGATTCACTTCGGATCTCCGGGGTCCAGAAATCTCAATTCTCAACATCTCTTGCTCGCCTTTTCCCAGAGTACTTTTACCCAGAGCACATAATCGGTTGACGTGTTTCCTCCTATAGATCGACGGTCCTCGACTACTTATTCTCTTCAGAGTTTCGTCGCTCGAGTACCAACATGTCACATCACTGCATGCCTTTCAAATTGTGGGGGCATGGATCGATGGCTTGAAGTAACCCTCTTTTTGCCCCGCAATTCTCCTAACACTGACACATAACCCCTCAGGGAAACTGTGGTTTGGATTGTGAGACCGCCTTGGGGAATTAACTCCCATGCAAATCGATTGTTGATCTCTCTCGCCAATGGGATCCGATGATCAAAACCTTAACCTTGCTTCCTTTTCATCAAATGACCCTTATTCACTTGTCCTCTAATCCAATTATCCCAGATCTCTCCTGATCCTACAATGGTGATCACTCCCGAATTCAACAGGAACGGTCATGATCCTTTGAACCCTTAAAGAGGATCTATGACGTTCCTTCTCCTGCGTAGATTCTGCAATGCCATTCCTATTGAGATTTTCAATTTCATGGTCAAAGTTTGATCTCGACCACGAGACTCTGACCAATACACCCGGCCCATATAGGCATGGTGTTTCAACTAGAACCTCTAATACCAATATGTAACATACCCAACCAGCCACAGGCCGAGGTATTCTACCTGCAATCCCACCCTTGGACTTCTTTCTCATACCGATACCTTATTTATTATTAAATATGCATAAGATAAGAGAATTAACGACATGCACAACAATATCCAACAAACATGCATGTTCTAAAGATTCAATTAACGATAATTAAATATACAACAAAAAAACATTCATACACACATAATAATAACACAACAGAGAGCACTTATCTTTATGAAAGATGACACCAACTAGGTGCAGATCAAGGACATTCCACCCAACTATAGACACTACTGCTTCAAATCTCAATAGCAGTGTCACCCCCGAGCCAGGGCTATGAATCCACAAGGATGGTTCTAGAGTGAACTTGGCTTCCCAAACCAGTTAGCTCTCAATCTCTCACAAGCTTCCTAGCACTCACAACAATCCAAGTACCCAACTCTCTTCTACCCATATTGCACCACCCGAGAGAAAGAACCTCCACCTTTCTCTACCATGCAGTCCCTTAGGTAGTCCTTCTCCTTATTCGGGCCTCCAGCGCAACTGGTCCAAAATCTCAATGATGGAACTATTAGGACTCACAACTATGAGCCATGTTGGACACATGCCACTGCATCTCAAACATGTAGGCCTCAAGGCACGACTGGATCACACCAACGACCACTACAACCAACTATCCCATGGCTAATTATTTCGTAGTTCGGTCCCCTTTCCCTAGACCAATACCCAAGTGAGGATGGATGGAGGAGGTAGGTAAGTGCATGGGACTGCGTGAGGGTAATAATGAGGTAACACAAAGGTGACAGAGTGGACAAGCCAATGACCAACCCCACAATCGGACCAAGGGTGGGTTTAAGTAACCTCGTGGGGAAATCAAGAACCTCCTGGCCTTCCCTAAGAAGCTCACCTAAACGATCCCCTTCCCTTAGGCAGAAAGGTAATTAACACAAGAATAAACAATTAGCCCCTCAAGCCCCCTTTCTTGTGGAATCATAGCCCCCTATAACTCTAGGTCCTTATTCATCTAGCAGCTAGTGATGTATTTATTATTAATAATGATAAGAAACATTACATGTCTTGGCACACTGGCCTTTTAATAATTGTTTGGGCACTCTGGCCTCTCAACATTGTAACAATACATTATTTAAAATGGGGTTTAAAAACCTAGGGTGTTACAATGTCAAGTGGCCTTAAAGTTTGCGATGTCCTGATAGTATGTGATAGCCTGTGGTGTGATTCTCTAGAGGTTGGTAATGGCCTCCTGTATATCACATAGATATCCTTCGAATATGGATGCGTTTATATTTCTGTTCCTGGTGTCTGACGTAGCACCAAGCACTAAATATATCGCTCCATGATTAGGTTTGGGTCTGGTGGCAAAAAATACATAGTTTGGTTCCTTCCATCCCATAATGGCTATCAGCATGAGCAACCATGAGTAATGAAATTTTGTTCCTAGATCCTACGCATCCTTGGAGTCATCTAGAAACAAATTCAAAAGATAGGGCACCCAACTAATTGTAGTGCCCTAGACACATTGTGCTGGAATTGCGACGACCCCCGCCGAGATTTCCTCCTTACGACATTTTCTTAGTAGCTTGCAGGCCATGATTTTTGTGGCCATTTGTGTCACGACATCATTGATCCTTTTGATGATGATTCCTCATTTCCTTTTTCCAGTGCCGTGTTTCTTCTTCATCTCATCCACGAGTGCTTACTCCTTTGTTTTGTCGTCGAAAAATTGTGCGGGATCCATGCCCCGCAATGGAAGCCCTGTAATGTGTGCAATAATATCTATGTCTATTGAAACGAGCTTGTCCAAACATATATCCCCTCCATGTGTGACCACCATCAATTTCTTGACGCAACTGTTTGCGTACTATTCTCTGTTGATGAATGCAACTATATGAGACATCCTCCAGCTTGCAAACCTGTGAGATGTGGAATATATCAACTATGTGAAGTCTTACTCTCATCTTACAAACCTGAGAGAAATCCCCTAATAAAGGGTTTGTGATTCCAGCCTGGGACAAGGGATAGGAATGTATATGGCCTCCTCCATGATGTGAGAGAGAATAACTCCAAATAATCATCCAGTGGAAAAGAGATCTATTGAGTTAGGATGTGCCTATGGCTGAGCACATGGTGAACATGGGAAATMCCAAAAAAGTGTTGGGCACATCATCACGAGAATAAGAACAAATATGATGTGATTGGCTCCTCTGAATAGAAACAGAGTTGACGTGAAGACTTCAGATGATCCTCCTGTTGGTGGTAGTGGGAAAGAAGATTTGTAGAGTAGACATGCCTATGGACGAGCATAAGTGCACATATGATGACTTAGCTCATCTGTGTAATGCAGTGACTCAGGTCTATGGCATCCCTATGGATGTGGCCCCTAGTGAATGATCACTAGTGGGTGTTTTAGATCCTTTTCTATATATTGTTCAAGAGTCAGACCTACCTGTAACCCTAGTTATTATGTAAAGGGTACAGGTCGGCCCTATGTTAATATGATTAATATAAAGACGATAATTAATAATGAAAATATTAATTATAATAATAAATATAATAATAAAGTGTATTTGACTTAGAGAGGTTGGCCCTGTTGTTCCAATAAGGCGCCCTTGATAAATCAGTAAAAATCTAATATAAGTAGGAGATGATTCTCCATTGTAGAATCATATCCTCCTCACATGTCTTAGAAATTTCAGCAAGTACTTCTCTTTGGAAAAGGTGCACACCTCTCTTGGGCGCTAGGGTTTCCAGGGCTTAAGCACCCTATTGTGTGCTAATTCATTCTTGGTGGTGAAAGGTATTTCTCTTGAAGAATATAGCAAAGGATTTGGATGGGTTTTTCTCCCTTGTTTGAGAAGGGTTTCCCAGGATATATGTTGTGTACTTGTGCATGGTGTTTTTTCTTATGATGTTGGTTGCTACAAAATTCTTGTTTATGGTTAAGACATGATGAAATTGAAATGAACTACATACTTAAAAAAATCAACATGGTATCAAAGAATAGGTCTTGAAGATCCCATTGCACAAGCCTTCTCTAGAACATCTATTCTCTCATTTGCAGAAATCGTATGACCCTCCTAGGGTTTCCAGAAAATCCGTACGACCTCCTTTTTCAGAGAAGTTTTACCACTATAAATTGGATTCTTGGGATGAAAAAGACTTAGAATGGTACACCGTCCTTCAACGTACCTCCAACAAGTCTCAAAACTAAATTTCGGGCATTTTCAAAATTTTGACCCTAAGAGCTTCTAGGGTTTCGACAAAATTCTGCAGAAAATTTTGAATCTTATTTTTGAGAATTTCTTGAAGAAGCTATCATACTTAAAGGATTATTGTTGGCAGTCATAATCCCAAAAAAACCTAAAAGTTCTAGCCTAGCCTATCCGTTAGGTTTTTCTAGCCTAGTTGACAAGGGTTTATGAAGATGAGAAATTTCATGATGGGAAGCAAGCTCAACACCAAACTCCAATGCAATGAAGAAATCAACATCTCAACACTCTCAGGTATGGTTCCTATCAATGAAAATACTTGGCTAATTGATAGTGGTACTTCCATGAACATGACCAGTATTAAAAATCATTTAACACACTTCATTGAGAAAGAGACACATCTACATGTGGTCCTTGGAGTTGATGCTAGATATAATGTGAGAGGAGTTGGAACCTCCACTTTCCACCTAGATTCATATATGCAGCTCAAACTAGAAGAGGTCTTATATGTACCAAGAATGAAGAGAAACCTTGTCTCTATGTTGGCTCTTGAAGACAAAGGTTACAAAATCACTTTCTCAGAAGGGAGAGTCTTTGCATGGCACAAAGACTCTCATATCAGCTCTTCCAAAGTAATCGGCATCAGAGACAACAACCTATACAAGTTGATCATCAAACCAGTTCAAGCCTTACTACATGAAACCATCAACCTAAGTGACATATGACATAGAAGGATTTCTCACATTCATTATAGAGCTCTTCCAACTCTAAGGAAAATGGTAATAGGTCTACTAGAGATTCAGATCTAGCATGAAGGCGTTTGCAAAGGGTGCACCCTTGGTAAAAATGTTAAATGATCATTTCCTAACAGTGACAACAGATCCAAGGAAATCTTGGACTTGATCCATTCAGATGTATGTGGGCCAATGACTGTTGCATCCCTAAATGGGTACTTGTACTATGTACTATTCATAAATGATCACTCCAGGAAAACCTGGATCTATTTTCTGAAGAACAAGGATGGAGTCCTTTCCAAATTCCAAGAATTCAAAGCTCAGGTTGAAAACTTGACCGGAAGAAAAATCAAAGTATTAAGATTAGAGAATGGAGGAGAATACTCCTCAAAATAATTCATCAGTTTTTTTTATTGAAGTAGGGATCAAGAGGGAGCTCACAGTGTCATACAAACCTCAACAAAATGGGGTTGTTGAAAAGGAAGAAAATAACCATAATTGAAGCAACTAAAGCAATGATACATGATCATAGTCTACCAATCACTCTATGGGAAGATGCATGTATGATTGCAATATATGATAAAAACTGTAGCCCTCATCAGATCCTGAAAAACATTACTCCAGAAGAAGCATCCACTAAAGTGAAACTTGAAATCAGACACTTCAAAATATTTGGATGTCCAGTGTACCTTCATGTACCTAAAGAAAAGAGATCCAAACTAGAATATTTAGGAAGGAAATGTACTTTTGTAGGATACAATGAATCCTCAAAATCATACCGAATCTACATCCGAGGACAAAGACAAATTGAAGTAAGCAAAGACATCACCTTTGAAGAAGTAGCCTTCCATAAATCTAGAGAAGCTCAGATGGAAATAGATGGTTAAACAATACCTTCTCCTCATTCATAAATTCAGAGGGAGATAGATAGTGTTCCAAATGATCCTACAACACAAAATTGATCCAACTCCTCCAACAGATTCAGTTTCCCAAAGTAATGTACCTAGAGACATCACTGTTGAACATAAAATACCTACTTGGCAACACCAAACATTAGAAGAAGCAGGAAGACATAAATCTCCACAAGGAGCAATTAGAGAAAGCAATAAACCTAAGAGATTCTCTAGATACCTTTCAGCTATGACTCACATTATTGATTCATAACCAACCTGTCATGGAGAAGCCTCAGGTAAACAAGTATGGCAAGATGCCATGACTGAAGAATATCAATCTATACTAAATAATGATGTATGGGATGTTGTCCCAAGGCCATAAGGGAAGTCTGTAGTAACTTCCAAATGGATTTACGAAATCAAACATGCTGCTGATGGAAGCATTGAAAAATATAAAGAAATATTCGTGGCCAGAGGGTTCTCACAAATAGAGGGAGTCGACTATGATGAAACTTTTGCACTAGTAGCCAGATATACCTCCATTCAATCCATCATTTCTCTAGCTTCTTCCATGGGTCGGAAGCTACATCAGATGGATGTAAAGACAATTTTTCTCAATGGCGAAATTGAGGAAGAAGTCTACATTGAAAAGCCAGAAGGTTTTGTTATACACGATGAAAAATCTCATGTTTGCAGATTGAAGAAAGACCTATACGACTTAAAACAAGCCCCACGTGCTTGGTACGAGAAAATGGATGGTTTCCTGATAAGTTTGGGTTTTAATAAAAGCTCAGTCGACCCAAACTTATATTATAGCATTAATGGAAACAAATGTTTGATTCTAGTCATATACGTGGATGATCTTTTCATCACTGGATAAGAAAGACTCATTGCTGAATGTAAGCAGGCATTAACTGCAAAATTTGAAATGAAGGATTTGGGCCAAATGCATTACTTCTTGGGACCAGAAGTATGGTAGAGATCAGACGAGATTTTCCTAAGCCAAGGAAAATATACTTTGGAGATTCTGAAAAGATTCCAAATGACATATGGTAAATCCATGCCAACCCCAATGGTAATGGATCTAAAGAAGATGAATGATACTGATTTCAGAGACGTAGATCCAAATTTATATTGATAGCTTATTGGATCCTTGATGTATCTAGTTAACACCAGACCAGACATTTTTTATGCAGAAAATGTGCTTAGCCAATTTATGAGCCAACCAAAACAAACACATTGGATAGCTGCCAAACACATATTAAGATACTTGCATGGCACTATTGGCTATGGCCTAAAATATGCAACACATGTGGATCTAAGACTGGAAGGGTATGCTGATGAAGATTGGGCAGGAAGTGCAGTACACAGAAAGAGCACCTTAGGAAGCTACTTCACCCTAGGATCAGCCATGGTTTCCTAGTGCAACAGAAAATAAATCTCTGTGGCTTTGATTACGACAGAGGCAAAATACATTGCATTAAGTGTGGTAGTTCGTGAAGTTGTTTGGCTTCACAAACTCTTGACATATTTCTTTGAAAACAAGATGGATCCTACCACCATTCATTGTGATAACTAGAGCTACATGAAGCTCTCAGAGAATACAATATTTCATGACAAATCAAAACATATTGAAATAAAGTACCACTATATCAGAGATATGGTACAGAGGAAGACAATACATGTTCAATATCTTTCCACCCATGAACAAATTGTTGATATCTTCACTAAACCAGTTTCCAAGACAAAGTTCAAGTATTTCCATGAGAAGCTTGGCATGATGGAGAATGCCTCCCTAGATGAGAGGGAGTGTTGATGAATGCAACTATAGGAGACATCCTCTAGCTTACAAACCTGTGAGATGTGGAATATAGCATCTATGTGAAGTCTTACTCTCAACTTACAAACTTGAGAGAAAGCCCCTAATAAAGGGTTCATGGTTTCAGCCTGGGATAGGGGCTAGGAATGTATATGGCCTCCTCCATGACGTGAGAGAGAAGAACTACAGATGATCATCCGATGTAAAAGTGATATGTTGAGTTAGGATGTGCCTATGGCTGAGCACATGGTGAATGTGGGAAATATCAAAAAAGCGTTGGACACATCATCATGAGAATAAGAAAAAAGATGATATGATGGCCTCCTCTGAACAACAACAGAGTTGATGTGAAGAATCCAGATGATCCTCCTATTTGTGGTAGTGGGAAAGTAGATATGTAGTGCAGACGTGCCTATGGATGATCGTAACTGCACTTGTCAGGACCTAGCTCATCCGTGTAATGTAGTGACTCAGGTCTATGGCATCCCTATGGATGTGCCCCCTAGTGGATGAGAACTAGTGGGTGTATTGGATCCTTTGCTATATATTGTTCAAGAGTCAGACCTACCTGTAACCCTAGTTATTATGTAAAGGGTATAGGTCGACCCTATGTTAATATGATTAATATAAAGAAGATAATTAATAATGAAAATATTAATTATAATAATAAATATAATAATAAAGTGTATTTGACTTAGAGAGATCAGTCCTGTTGTGCCAATAAGATGCCCTTGCTAAATCATTCAAAATCTAATATAAGTAGGAGATGATTCTCCATTGTAGAATCATATCTTCCTCACATGTCTTAGAAATTTCAGCAAGTACTTCTCTTTGGCAAAGGTGCGCACCTCTCTTGGGCACTAGAGTTTATAGGGCTTAAGAACCCTATTGTGTGCTAAGTCATTCTTGGTGGTGAAAGGTATTTCTATTGAAGAATATAGCAAAGGATTTGGCTAGTTTTTTCTCCCTTGTTTGAGAAGGGTTTCCCATAATATGTCTTGTGTACTTGTGTATGGTGTTTCTTCTTGTGATCTTGGTTGTTGCAACATTCTTGTTTATGGTTAAGACATGATGAAATTGAAATGAACTACATGTTTAACATAGCTTATGAAAAATCAACATCCTTATTCAAAGTGTGGTAGCTCTAGCAACCCTAAAATCCCTGTTTTTTCCAATCCCGTTGCCCACTGGAGTGGTTGATTAACTGGTTCCCCAAATGTGTCCAGACCCACAGTCTGTAGGTAGACTTTATTTGTGAACTCTAAGAACCCGTCTGTGTCCATTACATCATGGTCCAAGTATTTTAACTTCTCGACATAACCTAGAAAGTCTAATTTCACTCGTAGCCCTTCTAGTATACGTGGAAAATCAATGATTGCGTTGGGTTGTTTGTGTGGTGACCTAGGGACCTGCTGCTTGTCCTTTTTTGGTAGTGGCTAACTAGAGGTTCAAACCTCCATCGGTCGTTATTCAACATATTTTTCTGGCCAGCCCGTGACATCTTCCACTGCTCCTTCCTGTGGGTGGTCTGACATGGTTGTTTGATATTCGTCTGGCTCGACTGTCGCTTCCTAATTTGTAACTGTCCCATTGACCCTCAGAGCTTCAGGGTTCTCTAGTTGCGCTAGGCTGCATGTGCCTTGGTTCTGTTGCTGCTATTCTTCTGTCGACATATCCAAATTCATTCCCTCAGGTGTTGGTTTTTGGTTTTATTCTACCACGGGTGTGGGGTTCATCGATGTTGTATCTGGTGATGGGATTTCATCGACATTGACGATCTTTGGTGGTTGTTGTTCGCTTTCCTGTGACTGTACCTGTGCCCTGGTTATAAATATGGAGTGTCTAATAGTTTGGCTTGGTTCTGCTTGCTTGGGTGGTGCCATGGTAGTGAATTTCAATCGTGCATTGGGTTCAATGATCTCTGTAACCTTTGTGAACTTCACTTTGTGCTCCATAGGCTCTATCACTCTCTATCTTTTCTGGTCTCTCACTAAGTTGTTTGCTCTTGCATCAAAGTCTTGTATGGGGATTGTTTGAAGCTTGTCGAATAAACTACCTTTATTATGGATTCAATGAATCTATGGTTCCTTCGTACTTGCCATTAATTTCCTTTGCCATCTCCAGTTGGCACGATTAATGCGACGTCCCATCGATCCTTTCCAACATTAAATTTTGTATGCCTTTGTCATTTCGTACTGCTTTTGACATCGTTACTTTTCCCGCTTGTTTCCATTTTGGACAGACCATTGGTCTTGTTTTTGTCATATTCATATGCCTAAGTGTGCGTGCCCCTTCTCCTTTTGGCGCACTGTACCTCTGTTGGTACTGTTTAATATCCTGTTTTTTCTTTTTTTTTTTTACTGCGCGATGAATTTCATGTTGTGGGTGGTCGACTGTCCTTGTACAACTTCAGTCGACTCCCGTTGATCATCCCTCTGAGTTATGAAACTTCTAAGTCTTCCAACTGTACAACTCCCCCATCTGTGATAGTTTTTACTTCGTACGATCCTAACCAGTGAATTATAAGTTTTCCTAGGTGCTGAATGGATTTGTTGTCATACATCAACACTAAATCCCCTTCCTTGAACATTTTCTTTTTAATGTGTCTGTCATGTCAAGTTTTGTCCCTTTATTTATGAACTTGTTGGTGGAACCCTGCTAGGATCTGATCTTCCTCCATGGTCATCAACTTATTTAGTCTCTCCTGTACTACACCTCGTTCCATCATGTGTGTAATTGCTGCTATGCATAGACTGGGTACCATAAATTCTAATGGAACCACTGCTTCTTGGCCATATACTAGTTTGAATGGCATGTGCCATGTCAAATTATTGCACGTGGTCCTGTAGGCCCACAATACTACTGGTATTTTGAGGTCCCAATCATCCATGTTGACATTACAGATCTTTGTCAGTGCATTCTCAAGGATTGTGTTAAATGCTTCTATCGTGCCATTTGCCTATGGGTGATATGGTGTGCTCTTATGATGATGGACTTTAAACTCTTCAGTCATAGCGTTGATAATGTTGTTAATAAAGTGCATGCCTTGGTCACTCATCAAAACTCTTGGGCACACAAATCTAGTGATTACTTGTTCAAATAGAAAGTGTATTGTTGTTTCTACACTGCTAATCCTTCACTGGTGCTGCTTTCGCCCATCTTGTCAGGTATTATGTCGCAGTGATAATGTACCTTGCACATGTTCTTTTCACCAGTGGGTTGATTGGTCCCACAAAGTCTATTGCCCATTTGTCAAATGCCTGCAATGTTACCTGTGGTTGTAATGGCATCTCATTCCTTCTATTGGGTTTACCAACGCTTTGACAAACATCGCATCTCTGGTAGTACTCCTTCGAGTCTCTGTGAATGGTCGACCACCATAGTCCTGCGTGAAATACATGGATGATTTTAAGTATGGAAATTTATTTTAAAATGTAGAAACCTTGGTGAATCTTACTTATCTTTCATATTCCAACTATAAATGTTTGGTGATAATTTTGTAAAAATATTCAAATTTCAAAGGATTTTATATAGTTTTTATAAAATTTTGGTGATTTTTAATGTAAAATAATTTTATCAAATAGAATTTGGGTGAATCATTTTTAAAATAGTGAATCTCGTTTTTGGAAAAACCATGGAAAATTAGTCCACGAGCAAAATTTAGCCTCAAAAATCATCCATGGTGAAATACCTTTTGTGCGGTAGATTTGCCTACGTAATGTCTTCCTGCTATTCCCTCATGGGCTTCTACTAAAACTCTTGGTCTTTCATTTTCTAACACATATCTTCACAATATGCTATCCACACCCATTTTGTATAAGCGTCCTGTGATCAATTAATAGTCTGCAGCTCGGATTACCAGGTTTTTCTTCTGCGCGGTGTTATATTCATGTGGCACAATACCCGTGCTCAAGTAATGAATGATATCTTCAAAGTATTCATCAACGATCTGGACTGAAAATAACTGTGTGTTTGGGAAGTTGTCCTCTAAATTCGTATGTTCTTCTCTATTTGTGACCCTTGATAGGTGGCCAGGTCTTGCATTCAATTTTCTTGGCTTGACTATTACTTCAAAATCAAATTCTTGAAACGATAGAAACCATCGACAGATTCTCCCCCCCAACACTAGCTTGTTGACTAGGTATTTAAGGGCTGAGTGATCTGTGAACATCTTAAAGTGTTTTCTGGCCAATAAGTAATGTATGAATTTCTGCAGTGCGTATACCATAGCTAGGAGTTCCCTCTCTGTGGTTTTATAGTTTTGTTTTGATTCTGATAGTTTTCTGTTCGCAAACGCTATAGGGTGATCCAAATCTCCTACTCCTGGCTGCACCAAGATAGCTCCAAGTGCTATGGCTGATGCATCTACATGTACGTGGAATGTCTTTGCCCAGTCTGGAAATACTAGTATTGGTGGAGTGACCATATTTTCTTTCAACGTGTCCAGACCATGCTGACAATCATTGTTCCACTAAAACTTTGTATCTTTTCTTAATAGTTTCTCCATTGGTGCGGTAATCTGCACGTACCCTTTGATAAAATTTTGGTAGTATCCTGTGTGTCCCAATGTCGCTCTTAGTTGACAGACTGTTTTTGGTGCTGGTAAGTTAACAATTACTGCAATCTTTGCAGGATCTACTAGTAAACCTTGTTTGCATACTATGTGGCCCAATAGTATCCCAAATGGTGTTCCGAATATACTTTTTTTTTTATGTTTAATGATATATGGAACTGCCTACATATTTCTAACATTAGTTGTAATACCTCTACATGGTATTTCAACAAACTATAGACTGTCCAATCGTCCAAGTATACCTCTAGAAATTGGTGAATGAATTCCTTAAATGCGGCGATGACTGCTCTGGAAAATATTGTTGGTGCATTATTTAGTCTAAACGGCATGACTGTGTACTGGTAGGATCCCCATTCTATATCAAATGTGGTATTGTATCTGTCTTCCTATGCTATATTGATCTGGTGGTAGCCCAAGATTCCATCAATGAATGAGTACGCTTTGTGTCCTCCTACGTTCTCCAACACTTCTTCCGTGAAAGGTGTAGGGAACGGGTCATGTAGGAATGCATCGTTCAACTTCCTCAAGTTAATGAATATTATTATCCCTCATCATTTCTCTTGAAATACCATTAGGCTTATCCATTTTGATTCTTCCACTGGTTCTATGATTCCGGCTTTGAGCATCCTGTCGATCTCAACTTTGACTTTCTCCTTATATATCGGGTTCAATCTGTATGGTAGATGTCTGATTGGTCCCGCTTCATCTCTAAGTTGTATATTCATTTCTCCTAGATCTCTTGCTATACCCTTTATCTCTGTAAATGTTGTGGGAAATAGGTTGATGTACTCGTGCAATAAATCTGTTATGATTTCTACGGTTTGCTCATCCCAATAATCTCCAATGCTGGCCATTTTGGGATTCTCAACTGTCCCAATGTTGAATTTATTCACCTTGATCGGTGCAACAATGAATTTTGATTCTATAGGTGGACCCTCCACTTCTATTTCGCCTTATGTTTCCTCGATCTGAATATCACGCGGATCGTCTTCATTTGGTGCTTCCTCCTGCACATGGTAACATGACAACAATTCTTTGACTGCCTGTTTGTTCCGTTGTTGTTCTTCTGTTATGATTTTGAGTTCTGGTTCCTTGATGAATATCACTCCTCTTATATGTTTAAGAGCTACATCTATGTTGGGGTTCTCATGATCGAATGAAAAAATGACTGTAAAATTCTGTTGCAATATCGTCCAGGTCGCAGTTCCTTTGCACAGTTCCTAGTCTGTATACCAGTTCGCTCGTATGCCCTCTAGAGTGTGTATGAAATGATGAGGCCATTCCTCTGAGGGTGTCCTTTTCCATAATGTTCAACACTTCTCCAAGTGTTTTGATGGTGCTCGTTTTCCATCATACCTCTGTTACTTGTTGTTTTTATGTTCTACACTGAACGTTATGTGCAATAACCACTTACATTGGTACCAATTTGTGATTCTCTCTTTGTGTGTGCCCCAACATCTTGCAGGTGTGGCCTTGAGTGCTATATTGAGTGCTAAGAGTCTTTGATTCTCTAAAATTTCATCTTCGTACTGTGCCAAAAATACTTCTAGGTCGTTTACTCCATGGAAACTGGGTAGCTCCCTTATCTCCGTGCCTACCCATCTTACTGCACGGTTTATTCGTGCACATCTTCTCGTGGAAACTTCATGTAGCCTTTGTTGCCAGTTCTCTAAACTGTTATCTGAGTCTTTCACACATGAAGTAATGCTCCACCAACTGAGTATCCCATATGTAGTTGGTTTTACGTAATCCTCATCACGCTCAGTTGTTCTGTACAATTGGTTGATTTCCTCTAAGTATAAGCAAGTGGGTTCTACAAATCTTTCCCCTTCTGATGGATATAAAGGTGCGATGACCCTGTATTCACCTGACTCGAATGCCATTTTTTGTGTCTTCAAATTGATTATGGCCTAGTTGTCAAACACCCAATCCAAACCAAGCAACGTTAGATATGGTGTTGTGCTGTCCACTATTTCAATAACTTCAAAGTCTTCATTAGTGCGCAATCCATCCAAGTCTACTGTCACTCCTTTTAGTCTACCAATTGGTAGGACTCTATTCTGGTTTGCTAGTTTCAGTTTCACAGGTGAATATCATAATGTGGGCTCTCCCATGCATTGCCATGTCTTCTTTGGTAATACATTAACTTCATATCCTAGATCCAATATGATATCTCCCATGTTGAAATATCCGATGTTGGCATTCAGTCTGAACTCCATACTTGTTCTTCTCCTTGTATGTAGGTGATTGACTATTTTTTGTTCTAGTTTTCCTTCTGTTTCTATACTACATCTTTCTAATATGTTTTGCAATATTTTGATGGATGATGGATCATTCAATACTTTTACACATGATTGAAAAAATCCTTTGATTGTACTTACTTGTCCCATGGGTTTCATTTCGTTGGTATGATCCAATAAGGCAGGCATCTCATACTCTGGTGCTTCCTTGCTTTGCTGCGTAGTTGAAGTCAACACAATTTTATCCTTCTGAAATTCTTGTCTGGCTTGCTTAAATATCTCCTTCTCCTTTTGCACGTCAAACTGCTTCCTTGGTTCGACGTTCTTCTTAACCAACTGGTTTTGTACTGGCTCTTATCGGACTGCATCGTTTCCTGTTTTAGCTCCTCCATGGGTAACTATGTTGATGTTTCATCCTTCATCCCTCGCTTCGGCTGAAATCCACTAAACATTTTGGTTTTTATGGTTCCTCTTTTCCTGGATATTTACTAATAGTGTCGGACATTCTTTCGTATCATGGTCTGATGCACGAAAATACATGCAAGTTGCTGGTGGAAGTGGACATTCCCTTGCGTAATGTCCCAGTTGTTGACAATTGTGACATACCACTGGTCCTCTATCTCTTTCAAAACCTCCTCTCGGTCGTCCTCCACATCTGTATCCCGCTTGATCTCCTCTAGGCACATTATACTGAGGCACCTGATTATACTGCATGATATTGTACTGTGGTTGCGCGATATTATATGGTTGTTGCGTAGTATTATATTGTTGTTGCATAGTGTTGTATGGGGCCAAAACTTGGTTAAATTGTGACGCGGCTTGCCTAGTCATCATTTCTTGCACTCTATATGCATCTGATGGCCTCTCTCGCATCAATTCCATAGTTCTACAATCTTTGTCATCATGGCCCATTGAATTGCAAAATTTGCAATATGAACTCTTTGGGACTATCTGGTATTTCTACATCATTGGACAGTGATATGGATCGTCACCTGGTTTCTTACAGATTTCACACCATAGTCCTCATGTTGGTAACAAATTTGGCATTCCTGCTGCCATATATTGCGCAAATGTTGGACATTCGTTCATGTGGTTCCCTTCCGTCCTTCATGTAGTGCACCAAACAACTTCTCGTTTGTCCTTACTTTTATTTTGGTTCAGCTGGAACGTTAATTTCTTCAAATCCTCCTTCAGTTCTTCGATGGCTGGATCCATCTACTGATACTGATTTTCTTCTAGTTGTAGGGCTTCTTGCAGAGCCTCTGCCTGAGTCTGAAACTTTTCTTGTCGCAATGGATATTTTAAGTGTTGTAGCAGTGAATTGATGAATAGGTGCCTATGCTACATATTGGTCATGAGATATTTCAATTTTCCCTTCATTCGCTTGAATCTCTGGCCAATTTCCCATATGGATTCTCTCAGTTTTTGTCTGATTTCGATCGTCTCGTTCATGTACTGATCTTCTGAACTCTTCTTCTAGAACTCGTTTATCAACAATTTCTTGATGTTTGCAATTGTTTTGGTTGTCCCTAGTGGATTGTTTGTAGCTAAACCCATATACCAATCCAATGCTCATTCCCTTAGTGTAATCGCTAGCTGTGCCAGTTTGGTATCTTTGTCTGTGATATGTTTTTCTTCCCAATTCTTCTCACAAATGAACAAATGTTTTTCCAGGTCCTCTGATGCTTCTCCTTTAAATTCTAGTAATCTGATGGTGGGATCATGTGCTGCCATCCTGAACACTGAAATACTACCTCCACGTGGTGTATATACTTGACTAGTGTTGCTTGAACTGGCTCCTCCAGTTGTTGTTCCTTGTGTAGATGTAATTCCTATTGTCTTTCTTTTCCCAGAATCCGATTATCTAAATGGTGGTGTTCTATTTGTTGTGTTGGTCGCACATGGGTTTATGGGTTCCACACTGACATTAATATGGATATGATTGCTGCCTTCTCTTCCCATTATTGGGCCTCTCATCTTCCTCTCATATGTTACACGTAGGATTTCCTCAATCTGCTCCAAATCTCAGAGATCCTCTACCTCTTCCTTGTCACTTTCCAATCCTTCCCTCGCGGCTACAACTCTCTTCTTGGTATTCACCTTGTATTGGTAGGGTGCTCCGCTATACGTCTTTCCAGTTGTTGCCATGATCCGCTTGATCTGGTCGTCATTCATCATGATTGGGTCCAAGGTTTCCTCCATCTTTCCCTTATCCTTTCCTCCTTCCATATCTCCTTTTTCTGTCAGTGCTCCCCCCCCTTCCCCCATGCACGCAGGGAAGTTTAGTTGTCTGACTCCATCATCATTACCCCTTTATTGTATAGAAACATCGTAATATAAGTATATAATGATCTAATGTACCTTCCTCGAGGTCCTTGTAAAAAATCTTGCTCCACTGTGTTGTACGACTTTGTTGTATCTACTGCAAACTCTGTTATAAAGCCTGCCACAATACTCTCGAGCCAAAAATCTACTGTGTAGGTGAATTTGTTGTTCACATGCTGTAGCTGTTCAATCTGTACTGGAGTCCAGTATAACTGTCATATCTGGTTTGTTGCGTGGTTATCCTTCAACCTTAGTATCCACTCCTTCAATAAGTGTGGAAAATCATAGAAAAATACTTCATGCAGATCAGTAAACAAGTATTTCTCATAATATTTGCGGGGTGTTATTCTAGGGTTTTTGTTATCTTTATGTGTGAACTCCAACTCTTTTTTCCTCAACCAACTTTTGATCTCTGCTTTTGTGTGATTCCAAGGTCTCAACATCCCTTTGTAGTAGTTCATTTCTTTCTTCTCCTCTTTAATATTCTCTTTATCCGCTTCCCACTTACCTTTTAACAACTTTTCAATATATCTCATCTACTCAATCCTCTTTTGTTCCTTCCAATGACAACGAAACCATTTGTTGGTTATTTAATATCTTGTCTGAGTTTGTATCTTCAGATTGGGTGACCCAGGGTTCACATTTATTCGAGGTTCCAACAAAGCTTCTAAAACTATCAATGCTCCTGGTAAACTAGAAGGCAACGCAGCGCACAAGGTGCACTATGCAGTCTCACCCGAGATAGTCTTAATGGGTGGCTGCAATACTCATGTGTTTGCAGCCTAGGATTGAGTGGAAGATATGGAAACTGTATGCTAAGAGTTATATTATAACTTATAAATCCATTACACTGTCATCTACGAGTACACAAGAAATATAAAAACTCATTCATTTAGCATATTAGTAACTATGGAAGACAACAAAGAAACACATGCATTCAATCACATAACATAGGTTTTACGATGTGTAATATTCCCCTGTAGAGCCCCAGTTGTAATTATGAATTGTAAACATATTTGATAGGCTGGCGAGCCGATTTATAATCAGCTAGGAGGATTATGTGGTGATTAGGCCAGAGAGCCTAGAATTCTAAGGCCACAAGCATGTTTTATATATGTAATTATGAAAAAAAAAATCATTAATAAAATAAAAATATAAACACTGCTGCGTGCAGATTGACCACTATGAATGAGTGATGGGGGACTAAGCTTCCACAGAGTGGGTAAGGGATTGGGGGCTGGAATGTTGGAAAGAGAGGCTGAGTGTTGAGCCTAGAGGCTAAGCCTAGGGGCTTAAGTCATTGGGAATAATATTTTAATATTATTCCAAAAGCCATGTGAAATCTATGTTTTGTCCTAAGTTCCTGGGGAGGAACGCATGTTGATGGAATGCATGTAGCTTCATGGGCAACATGTGTTGACCCAAGCGCATGTGATTTAACCCAGGAAATGAGCTGTGTTGGGGGTTCGCTTCCCATTTTCCGCGGACGGTTGTGTTGGAGTGGGTTCGTGGGGCATTCCTCCATCCATCACGTGAGTCGAGGATTCCATTCTCCATCCTCCATATGAACTCATGGGTGTCCATGATCGACCTCTATTTTGGTTTTTGTTCTAGGGAATCCTTACCTGAACCATTAAGTCTCTGCATGGGATCTTTGTACACCCTCACACATCCCCGAAACCTAAGCCGTGAGTCTATCCTGTATTGTTGGTTGGGGAAAACTGAATGTCCCGTAATTATTGAGCGTTGTCATGCTGTAGCATTTGTCTATCACCAGTTTTGGGAAGCCCATGTCTGTGTTTCTAGTGGACTGTTGTGGTTGTGTAGTGCTTGACTGTGTGTGGCTTGCAGACCATTGTATGTTTGTGTGGAGCCTCATTGTTTCCCGACTGTGTTGGAAATCAAGTTGAAGGAAATAGGTTGTCTAGCCTATGTGTAACACTCTCTCCAGGTGAGGGAGGTGGTTGCAGTTGAAGAGGCAGTCTGTCAGGCCTATGAGCAACTTCCTCCAGGTGAGAGAGTCTGCTGGGAAGCGATTTTCTCCCAAAGAGAATCCAACACCAGCTTTAGAGCTCTGAGAATTCCTGATCCAGCTTGTTGCCGAATCCCAGATAGGGAGGTGAAGCACTGATGGACTGTGCTTGTGAAGGTGTATACTCCTAGGTGGAACAAACATGTGGGGAATGAGAGTCTATTAGTAGTGGGCGTAAGAAGGCATCCCGGGAAGAATCCTTCTGGTTATTCTGTGCAGTTTTCCTTGTAAGCTTAGCCTAGACTAGGATTCCTTGCCTTGGGTGGAGCTTAGTCCCAACTCGGGGGTGACCCACTGCTGAGCATGATGAGCAGCGTGGTCTAAGGCTGGGAGGTTCATGGAAGGCCCACACGTGGTTGGTGGAATTACCACGGTTTCAAATATAAGTATCAACTTATGCTTAATATTATGTTTTTGCATTCCTGTGATGCTTATATGTATCATGTATTCTGTTGTGCATATGAATTATTGTTAATGCCAGGGGTTATCTATGTTAGAAATAAACTTTGTTCTTACTCTGAGTTAAATGTGTTTAATTTGATTTAAATGCATGTTATTAATTAAGTATGAGAATGATGTTGTTCCACATAGTAGCATTTTTCCGACCAGTGGGATGATGGCTAGGGGCATTACAGTATGGTATCAGAGCCTAATTTCAACGCTGAGCCTGGATGGGCCGGATAAGTGGTCTTTGGACCGAGTTTTTGGGAAGGAAATTATGTCTGGAGGACTAATTTCAGACCTCATAATGTTTCTGAGTGTCAACGAGCTACTTGACCATGTTACAAAGCTCAGGAGGTGTAGCGGTATTATAAAACTGCAGTCGGTGTGGTATATGGCCATAGGGAGAGAGAAATCTACACTAGAAGTGTTGGAGCCATAGGATCTATTCGGGAGGAAAGGAGAACCCTCACAATCGTCAGATCTGGAGAACATGCAAAAGGTTTAAAACCCTTTGGAGTTGCACAGGAGTGTGGAAATCACGATACACGAAATCCTGAATTCGTTAGGACCATCGAAAAGGATGCGTGGAGAGCGATCAACCTTTATCTGACTCGTGACTTGAAATGGTCTAAGGGTGAGTTTGTGAGAATTCATGAAACACGAATTCACGATTGGATCACAACCGAAGATTTGGAGTCGCTGCATCGTGAACTCCTGGTTCACAAAAATATGAAAATATCTGGACCATTAGATCCAAATCATCGTGGATCATTGGATCTTGTACAAGAACTCGTGTATCAGAAATTTGGGAGTTAGGAGTTGGAGAGGGAAGCGAGTGCGAGAACCTCTGGGACCAAAAAATGAACCCCAAAAGTTCCAAAACGATCTACACCATAGATCGGGAGTATAAGGCTTGACCGCTAGATCAAGCAGAAGATAAGTCACGATTACACGATTTTGGCTGTCGGGGAAAAACAGAGTGAGATTAGGCACGGAACCCTGAAACCTCGAAACCCCGAACGCCGAAAGGATCTGCGTCGTAGATCTGAGAGAGGTCTAACCGTTGGATTTCACTTGGAATGGACGTGGACACTTGGGTGTGTACCACGTGCCAGTGGGTCGAAAAGAAAAGCGAGCATGGTGGGACCTGATGATGTCATTGAAGGTGACATGGACCCTCCTGAATGTGCCACATGCCACCGTGGTTGTGGGCGACAACTGTGCTACGTGGGCCCGAAGGGTAAAGTAAATCAGGATTTCGGAAGTCGGGGGTTGGAAAGGAAAGCAAGTTAGAAAGCCTCAAGGACCTAAACCCGAAGTCCCGAAGTCCCAAAATCTTCAAAGATGGAAGAACTGCAACAGATTTTAACCGTTGGATTTTGGGTAAACGTAGACCGTTGATCCACCCAATTTATGCGAATTCGGTAAATCGAAACTCTGGGAGATAGTTGTGTGTGTCTTAAACTCTTTGAAGGCTGAAGGACCGAGTAGCACCTAGTAGTATAGCACTTGGTCATGACCCTTGGTCACGTGGGTAGGGACTTAGAAAGAGGGGGATATCATTCGAAAGTTACAGAGCTGAGCAGAGCTCAGAAAATTTGTGAAATCAAAACATTTTCTTAAATCAGATTGGTTTTGAATGTGTGGAATTTGTTAAGAAGAGATGGCCTAACAAATTCTGGTTGTCTGCACATTGTGATTGCAGAAGTTTGATGAGTTCCAGAACTGATTAGAATTTCCATGGAGTGCAAAGAAATGGAAGAGACACAAAATGCTTCCAATTCAGAAAACGAAGCTCATAAGAGATAGCATAGAACTTTTGTATGCAGAGTGTGCATATCAAGCGAAAGGAGTGCATTCAGAGGGAAATTTTTTTAAGTTCGAAGGACTCAAGGAGACGAGTGTAGAGTGTGATGGGAGGGCACCAGAAAGTCTTTTGGAAAACACAGAAGGGTCGAGTCCCTTTGAGACTGAGTAAGCTAAATCTTAGGGAGAAACAATGCAAGTTCGCACGCAAAGCACAAGTGTGCGCCAGGGTGAAGTTAAAATTTCATTAACAGAAGCTCGGGAGGCAAAACACCGTCGAAGCCTTCGAAATATTTGAAATCCTTCAAGTTAGGGAGGAAGTCAAGTCTAGAAGAATTGATGCGAAGATATTTGGAAAGAAGTCATTGATAACCTGAACGAACGGTAGGAATCCTTGGAGGGAGAAGCGTCGATAGTCATCCATCGTTAGATCAAAATAAACTACAAGGAGGATGATTCTAAGAGTCATTCAACAATCGAAATCTCAGGGGAGGTATTGAACCGTCAATCACAAGGAAGATCGAACCATT
The DNA here is from genome assembly GCA_009831015.1 of Picea engelmannii. NCBI lineage: Eukaryota > Viridiplantae > Streptophyta > Pinopsida > Pinales > Pinaceae > Picea > Picea engelmannii. Next base: position 31,822 of record ML808745.1, read on the forward strand.
GATTCTTTTCATCAGGAAATTGAAAATTGGGAGTTGGGAGAACAGAGGAAGTTGCTCTCGAAAATCCTAAAATGCGAACATCTGATTTGCGAGGAGAGATATAGACCATTGAATCATGGTGAGTGTGAGTCATTGGATCTGACTCACATGGATTTCAAAAAAATAGAGATCAGAAGAAAAGAGGGGAACTATTTTTCGAAACCCCGAAATGCAAATTGTCGATTTGCGAGGAATTGATCTGGATCGTCGAACCTGGAAAGCTGTGGACCTTTGATCTGAGGCAAATGGGGTTCGGGAGTTCAGAACTCGGGAGAAAGGAGGAGAAATAATTGTTGAATTTCATGAAGGGTAAAGTCCCGTAGCACTCAAAAGTTGGGGCCCCAGGTCATAGCTAGAGGTCACGCCGGTGGAAGTTAAGGGAAGAGCTAGCACGTGCTAGAATCTTGTTTCAGATTTTGGGTATAGAGAGAGTCAAGGGTGACTCATATTGAAACACCCGGTATGAGAAATCTTGAAACTCCTTTTGGATAGGCGCATGGCCATAGCCGGTGGTCACATAGAGGAAGCTTGCGTCTGCCACTAGTTCGCGTGGGTAAGGTTTCATGCAAGGCCTATGGATTTGTTTCATGGAGGTTCTAGTAGGGACCCAAAGAGTTGCTCCAGCTCCGAGAGTTGAAGATCCATTGACCAGGAGGTTAGCAGACCCCACTGAGGTGGGGGCACCGCGTCGAAAGTGCTCAGGGAGGAATAATCATGCACAGTGATTACAGTGGAGAGCACAAGAAGATTCAGGAATTTGGAAAAAAAAAATTGTAGACTTTTGGGATCAACAAGGAAAAGTTTTATAAGGAAATAGAAGTTGTTGCAATTTCTATGGAAGCAAGTATGTTATGGCTTGATTGGGTCAGCCAAAGGAAAGAATGCTTGCATGTTGCAAGTATTGTTGGTGATGTTGTTGCATAAGGAAGAAAGAAACAGAGAGCTGAAGTGTTGGTTATAAGTTTGATAAAAGAAGCATGAAAGATTCTACTGCTATCAGACTTTCAGGCAGTATAAAATTTATTAATGGAAGTCATGCAAGTATGAGTTTTATTACTCTTTTTGCATAATTGCTGAAAGGAAATTTGGTAAGAATTTCCTCATCCAGAGTCATTTTATAAAATCACATGATTATATTACTGAATGCATACCACATGATGTGGTAAAGGCTGGAGGCCTGTATTAATTCAAAGATTTTTAGCTTCTGAATGCGCACATTGACATAATAGAATGTCATGTTAATTTGGTTATGGGGTAATAACCAAAGAATTAAAGATAAAAATTGGTTATAGGAATAGATGCCAGTAAGCTAGTCATGTATGAGACCAGGACCTGGTTGGATATGGCAAGGTATGGATATGGAAAGGTTATGAGCCACACAGGTACTAAAATATTCCTACTTTTAAATAAAACTTGGGCTGAAACCTTTTTGCTAACACTAATGATCACCACAAAATTATATTCTTGGTGTAGTGTTCGGGTTGAAAAGGAAGGCATCCAATTAATTGGGAAGACAATAGGAAGTGTGTGGAGAATGTGTCAACACATTGGCTATAATTCCAACTTATGGATGGTGAGATACATGACCGAGATAAAGAGTCTTATGTAATTCAATGCAGGGTGCACTAAATAAGAATGCATTGAGAATTGCACTCATGCATAGTAAGTGATAGAATTGTATACTAAATGCAATGGTTGAATATGTTTTGTAAGTACATGCATATATATTATTGCATGGAAATAGTTATACTAATGGCTGAAATGTTGCTAACCCATGAAGTTGAGAACATTTCAGGAACTGTTAAACATTGCAACAGGAAAGTTACAAGCCAGGTAGTCACAGGAATAGAGACTACATAAAATTTTATGTTCAGAAAATTGAAATAATAAACTTATTGTTGTTAATTATGAACATGCATATGCATAGAATGACGAGTCATTCTATTTGGTCAAGTTGTTTGGTAATTGTGATTGAATTTCTAGGTGTAGGAAATTCTAAGATAGTTGCATAAGATTTTGTACATGTTGAATTATGATGTACATAAAATACTGACAATTTGTTGGCAGTATGCAAGATGAAGTCTTGCAAGAAAATTGTATGTAGTTTGGTGCCTATAGAAAATCACAAGGATGGCTGCATTCATAATATGGCAACAACCAAGATGAATCATGAAATAGAATGTCATGTTTTGGGGATAAAAGTTGAATTTCCTTTCGAACTAATTGGAGTTCCTAAATTAATTCTTTTATGTTCTCTCATGTGGTTGATGCAGATGAGATGATGTTGATAAAAGTTAAAATGTTGACTACAAAGAGTATCTCGGGAAGATGCTACTTGGAAACCTTTGAGGGTAGCTGGAACTCCTTGAGCCATGGTGCTCTAAGAATTCTGGTCCGGCCTATTGCTGAAGCCCAAGGAAAGGGAGGTGTAGCACCGATGGATTGTGCTTGTGAAGGTTTATACTCCTGGGTGGGACATGCATGTGGGGAATGAGAGAACGTTGGTTGGAGTGATGTTGAGTTTTGAATGGTTGGAGTGCTGTTGAGGTCAGTACCTTATCCTAGACCATGTGGATAAGGATTGTGGACAATGGCTATCTTGGGAAGACATTTCCCTGATGGAGTCATAGCCCTACTCAGGGGTGGAAGGTCTTCTCAATCAAAAGATAAGTACAATTCTCTATTTATTGTATGTTGTGTATGTTGTATACAATTATAATGTTATTAAAATTGTCTGTATATACATATATATACATTGCATATATGCTTGCATTTCCGCATCCATGACTGTACATAATGTGTCTCATATTTCATTACTTAAGAAATATATATACCCGATGCTAATCCTGTAATCGATTGGAATGTGATTCAGGTGGAGCAACAAGAATGTGTCTTGCAAGTGCATCTTGTGCGCATATTGGACCAGAAGAGAAAACAACTTCGAATCGAGCCATAGGGCTTGTAAAGGTCCAGTGAACCTGGTACGGTCCTAAGGACGTGACATGGGAGCATGAGGATGCTATGCGGGCAGAATACACGTATCTTTTTTAATATTTTGGAAATCTTGTTGATGTTGTGTAAAGAGTTGCACTGAGGACAGTGAAAAAAAAAAGGGGGGGAGTGGATTGTAATATTCCCCTGTAGAGCCCTAGTTGTAATTATGAATTGTAAACATATTTGATAGGCTAGTGAGCCAAGTTATAATTAGCTAGGAGGATTATGTGGTGATTAGGCCAGAGAGCCTAGGATGCTAAGGCCAATATCCTGTTTTGTATATGTAATTATGAAAAAAAAAATCATTAATAAAAAATATATATAAACACCGCTGCGTGCAGACCGACCACGATGAATGAGTGATGGAGGACTAAGATTCCACAGAGTGGGTAAGGGATTGGGTTCTGGAAGGTTGGAAAGAGAGGCTAAGTGTTGAGCCTAGGGGCTTAAGTCCTTGGGAATAATATTTTAATATTATTCCAAAAGCCATGTGAAATCTATGTTTTGTCCTAAGTTCCTGGGGAGGAACGCATGTTGATGGAATGCATGTAGCTTCATGGGTGACACGTGTCGACCCAGGCACATGCAATTTAACCCAGGAAATGAGCCGTGTTGGGGGTTCGCTTCCCATTTTCCACAGACGGTTGCGTCGGAGTGGGTTCATGGGGCATTCCTCCATCCATCACCTGAGTCGGGGAGTCCATTCTCCATCCTTCGTCTGAACTCGCGGGTGTCCATGATCGACCTCTGTTTTGGTGTTTGTTCTAGGGAATCCTTACCTGAACCGTTAAGTCTCTACGCGGGATCTCTGTACATCCTCATGCATCCCCGAAACCTGAGCCGTGAGTCTGTTCTGTATTGTTGGTTGGGGAAAACCGAATTTCCCATAATTGTTGAGCCTTGTTATGCTATAGCATCTGTCTGTCACTAGTTTTGGAAAGCCAGTGTCTATGTTTCCAGTGGACTATTGTGGTCGCACAATGCTTGACTACATGTGGCTTGCGGACCATTATATGTTCATGTGGAGCCTCATGGTTGCCCGATTGTGTTGGAAATCAAGTTGAAGGAAACAAGTTGTCTGACCAGTGTGTAACACTCTTTCCAGGTGAGGGAGGTGGTTGTGGTTGAAGAGGCAGTCTATCAGGACCGTGAGCAACTCCCTCCAAGTGAGAGAGTCTACTGGGAAGTGGTTTTCTCCCAGAGAGAGTCCAACACTAGCTTTAGAGCTCTAAGAATTCATGATCTGGCCTATTGCCGAGGCCCAGATAGGGAGGTGAAGCACCGATGGACTATGCTTGTGAAGGTGTATACTCTTGGGTGGAATAAGCATGTGGGGAATGAGAGTCTGTTAGTAGTGGGCATAAGAAGGCATCCTGGGAAGAATCCTTCTAGTTATTCTGTGCAGTTTTCCCTGTAACCTCAGCCTAGACTAGGATTCCTTGCCTTGGGTGGAGCTTAGTCCCAGCTCGGGGGTGACCCACTGCTGAGCATGATGAGCAGCGTGGTCTAATGTGGGGAGGTTCGTGGAAGGCCTGCACATGGTTGGTGGAATTACCACAGTTTCAAAGATAAGTATCATCTTATGCTTAATATTATGTTTTTGCATGCTTGTGATGCTTATATGTATCATGTATTCTATTGTGCATATGAATTATTGTTAATTCCAGGGATTATTTATGTTAGAATTAAAATCTATGCTTACTTTGAGTTAAATGTGTTTAATTCGATTTAAATGCATGTTATTAATTAAGTATGAGAATGATGTTGTTCCACACAGTAGCGTTTTCCCGACCTGTGGGATGATGGCCGGGAGCATTACACCATGGTTCACCCTCCCGGGATACGTCCACAAAGATCTGTCTCTTAGTTTTTTTATTATAGTCATTCTCAAACTATAGCACCATGCACTTTACCGCTCTTCTCAGTTAGGTTGAGATCTATTATGAGGCGGACTAGATCGCACCAGGCTCCTTAGCCTGCTGTTGAGGAAAAGATATGAATTGATCTTACTCAAGCATTTTCAGAATTTACTTGGCTAAAGAAAAGTAGACAAGAATATCACCCTATGTTTATAGCCAACAAAAATAACATCCTAACTCACAAGTATTAATTATGAGTGCTTAGGCTAGTCTTTTATCAACAAAAAACTTGTGGGAAATTCACTTTTTATGTAGTTTTTTGAATATAACAGTTGCTGAAATAAATGTGAGAACAAAAGTAAAAACACCAAGATGATAATCAAGATAGATGAGACATAAAACAATCCTTTATTTCATTCCAATTCACCAAAGAGTCTTTTTCTTTACAAAATCTCATACATAAATATTGGACCAAAGTCAAACTTAGACATCCCCGATGGAACATACAAAAGGAACTCTGGCAGAAAACCAAACTGAACTCTAAAAGTTGGATCAGCTTGCCAGAAATTGTTGTCCACTCGACTCTGCACAATAGCCTTTATCAGTCATGAAAATTAATTCACAAACATACAAGTCTACACAGACTATCAAAAATATATCAACAACTCTGAAGAATAAGTGTTTGAATGATTTGATTCAGCCCTGAATATTGATGTCTACAGTAATACCTTGCTATCATAAAAGATAATTAGGTTGTGATGAATATATGAATGAATTAAAACTGAACTATCTCAACATAAACTCAAAGAACAAACCTTAGCATGCTTCTGCTTCTATCCTTCTCTTGTTCCTCCCTTCCTTTTTTCTTTTAACAAATTAGAATTGGTTGAAGAAGTTGAACCAATTCATTAGTTAAATTAATTAAAATACTCAACTAACTTTAGTTAGGGAGAAAAGTAATAATTATAATAAGGGTCATAAATAAATAATAACTAGTAGGTGGGACCCCCTTGTGACTCCCTTTAGTTCACATCAATCATAACAATCATAACATAACCATTAGTTAAGCAAAACACACCTCCTTGTGTATCTCCTCAACATTTTCACTTTTGGTAATTTAAACTCATGAATTTTGAAATTATTTCAAAATTAATACTCATATATCCAAAATAAACATGTTGTCCAAAAAAATCCCTAAAGTCAACTATCATAAAACAACATATATAATAAAAACTCAAAAGTCACATTTCCCAGTCTGTGATGCAACCCTTCCTTGGTTGTTGTTGTCACCTCTTGATTTCCCTGAATTTTCCTTTGGTTGTGCAGAGCCTTAGGCTTAATCTCACTGATCACGTGGGAACAATCATCCCTCAAATGCATCTGGGAAGACACAGATTTGTCAGAGTCATTGGAGGGTGAGAAAGGGGCAGCAATGGATTTTCCTTTATCAAGTGCATGGTGGGCTTCCGTCTTCAATCTCTTGCTAGCATGGGAGGATTGCACTGGTGAGTGGTTAGGGGCAACTTGGACAATGGGGTTCAAAGGAGGAGGAGTAGGCAAAGACAAGTTGGGCCAGCCACGATGTTGGGAGACTATCGGGTGGACAATCTCCTGCCATACATCATTTCTAGGGACCTCAGGTTGTAAGGAGACATGAGGAGGTACATGGATACCAGGGGCTTGCGGGGCTTGTAAAGGAGGCCTTTCAGGCCTAGGTTGGACTATTCCCTACTCGATCCAATTAAAGAATCTGGCATGAAACATTTGGCCAAGCTCTTCTAAATCAACGTCAAAATGTATGGAGAACCTGGGCCTTCTTGGGCCTCAGTTCCAGTTACCTCTACCTCTATTTCCTCGGCCATGTCTTCCTCGACTGGAAAAACTCATCCTGCATGCATGATCGATTAGAAAATAGTCTTTTAAATAACCATACACGACAAATCTTAAAAATATGAAATATATTTGGCTTAAAATGTATCAGACTCATGCAATCCAATCCATACAAATTGTTTTACTATTAATCAATGAGCATGGGAGTGAAAAAGGGTCATGGGATATGTGAGAGGTTTGTATTGAGCGAAAATATGATATAATGAAAGGGGAGAAGACATGGTCACTACTCAATGACAACAACAATCAACTGTAAATAAAACCAATAAAACCTCACTGCAATCCACACAAGACACTGCCACTTTCATCCACTTTAACACAAAAATTCTCTTGACTGTAATCAATCTCAGAACATGGAGTGAAAAATGAATACGGGAGGTGACGGGGTTTGTAATTAGAGGAAAGTGAAATAATGGAAGGGAAGAAGGACAATTATTGTTCATGGAATTAATCAAGTGATCCATAAAACATTATATGAAAGGAGATGCATCAACCATCAATCATTTGACTAAATAATAATTTATGTGCATTTAACAAGTTCACTGCTCATAATCAAATATCCAAGGCAGTGCCATCACAAGACAATATGTATTCCATACAATTTGTAAGAGGTTTTGATCCCTTCATTCACATACTCTGTATTTATAACAATTTATGAACAATACCCATTTCCAATCTGTAACTATAAAAAATCAAGCACTGCCCATGCATTTCTTCAATCCACAATAATACTCAAAAGTCATGTTTTCAAATTAACAATGAAGTCACTATCACTACAATCGGTCCCATCATTTAAATTCAATGACATTCATTGAACATATATGAAAATAACCAAAAATAATCAAGACCGAAATACCACATCCGAACTGACAATTAAACATACAACCCAAAATCACCATGTAAACCCATCTTATGCATAGGGTAATTCGTCCAAGCAATGTAACTCTGCCATTGTAAAGAAAAAGAATAATTCAATGTGGATTAAAGAGATGGTTCATCCATCCAACATGATGAGGTCTTAACAACAAGCCTATCTTAATCAATTGATTAGGATGCAACAAAACATACTCAAAACTCTACAAGTATCTCTGACTGTGAGTACTCAAGCCTTCTATGTTATAAATAGTGCGCACCCAAAAAAACCCCGTGTTGCAACAATTGCACTTTAACAAAACAAACCCACAGTCACGGTAACAACTCAACATTTCATGCTGAGCCATTGATTTAATATAACATTGCTTTGATTTAGTCACACTGTGATCGAAAATGTTGTGAAAACTCAGGCTTATACAATCAACCAAGCATAAGGATGCAGTGGATATACTCTTTACAATCATCTAGTTCAATGGTCATTCAACCCCAAAGAAAACCACGGTTGCCATGACCATTATTTATTTTTCAAACACACAACGTGACATGAGAAACGTCAAGCATTTTCACCAATGTTATCTAAACATTCAAATAATCATCAGTGCAAAAACCATTGATTGTGTATCTACCAAAAAACTTGTCATTTTATTAAAAAAAATCAACCACCTAACAATTTGTAGCAATAACGCATACCCACACATCCAATGGAATCAGGGCAGAGGCTCTTTCCATTAACAACACTGAGCTATTGACATAAGGAGAGTCACTGTGTGCTTTGAAAGTGCGACTGGTAATGTAGGGTTTACCATTATTATAACTGACCCAATGACTATATACCAACCAACACGACTGTCATACGACCAACTGGGCGAGCCTGTTCTCAAAATAGTTGACAATTATACAATCATCCAACAAAAATCGAGTCGTAAAACAATAGGCCAGGTTGTTCCTCTTGAACAATTTCCAGAATGGAGGGCCAAGTTTGTTCTGTAGTCAAAATGGGGAGAGAAGAGCCACTCTTTATAATGGAAAAACCTCCAAAACCATGGTGTACTCAGGACGAACCACAAATCACTCATGGTCGGTCACAAATCCATGACAGGGGCCATAACTAAAAGGTAGGGCTCTAGTTAGGTCTGACAAAGTTTATTTAATGCATGCAGGGTATAACCCTCATGCACTTCGGTCAACAATCACAACACAGAGGTGAAGACATGGCCGAGGAAGAACACAAACCTCATTTTGTGACCCCTGGTGGTGAAATCAACCAATGTCGAAGTGAACAAAACATAGTGATGCAGAAAACCTCTGACCATTAAACCCATGAAAGCCAGAGACTAGATTTAGTGACAATGCATGAAGCTATCCACCCAATACTATACAAAAACCCTCCAACCAAACAACAGTGATAAAAAAGTGCTATCACTCGGGCAGACCAATAACCTCGACGAACTCAAAACTGTTACAGGAAGAACCATCCACTCTTAATCCCAAAACCCAAATTTCACACAGTTGCAACACTTAGGAAAACACAAAACCATACACCTGAGCCAGTAATCATTTCATAACCAAAAAATAATCATGAATGGCCAAAAAATACATACCTGTAAATGAATTCCTTAAAACGAGAGCTGGCCAAGTGTTTTTTCCCTGCTGAAATTTCAGAGCATAACCATAGAAACAATATCGAACAATAGCCCGACTAGGGTGGCAACCAACGGGAAGAGTAAAGGTGACATGAAATAAATTCACGTCACCTCCACCCATATCTCATTAACTCAATAGTACATGCCAAAAAATTCTCCATGAACACGATTAATCAAACATGTATCGAAACCATCACCACATTAAAAGGCAGTAGCATGATCACCATATACCATTTCACATCATATAACTCAAACGAAATCACTTAACGATCAACGTCCATTACTTGGTCAAATGTGCCACCAACATTCAATCTATCCAAATACACCATATATATATCGACCACATAATCCAATTAATCATTGCACAACCATTTACTTGTTAGCTAGGATAATTGTTAAGTCTTTCATGCATGTAGAATAGTGAATAGGATAACTTCAAATTCTTCCCTTCTGCAATTGTTTCTTATTTATTTCCCATTGTTCGCATGTAGTATAGTAAAACGCAACATTGGACTCCTTTTCTTTTCACTAATAGTATTTTTTCCCTTCTCGAAAACTATCTTTCATGTAATTTCACTAACGTGTTTGTTGTGCAAGTGTGATAAGGACAAATGACATTAATGAATAACATAGGCTGTAGTAACATGAAGAATCAACATTTCAAAATCTCAACTCATACCAACAACAACAATATCTCATCAACCATGTAAACCATGTTGCACATCATCACAACATAAAACATGAGCAAATCTGATCTTCAATAGTTCAAGGGGGTCCCACCTACTAGTATTATTTAGTTTTATAATAATAGGCTTTAGCAACACTTTGCAGGTGAAACTACGTTGACATTTTTAAACATCAACAAATTGGCAACTCCACGGGGAAAATTTGTTTCCAATAGATTTAGAACTCAGAACTCATGGTTTCGCAAACCAAGAACAACATGTCAAGAAGATAAAAACTTGGACGATTATGCAACACGGGGAAGTGAATAGATTTAATGGAAAGATGACAGGGAATTTGGGAATAATTCATGAAAAGTGTTAAGTATGAGGGGTTTTTAACACTGTATGCCTAATCATTTGTCTGGAATCTTCTCTCTAACCTTCAAGGAGTAAAACTTTATACTTGCTCTTAAAATCTCGATGGATGAAGAAATGGTAAGAAGAAGTGGGAGATAGTCGATCCTTTATAAGACAACAGTGAAAAAATGTAACAATTTCAAGGGTCCTTCAGAGGAGCCTCTTGACATATGTGTAAGCTTGGTTGTTATTATCTAACAATGATTTGCAGGAGTGTCACTGTGGAAAAATTGATCCGACATCCTACTTGACCAAAATGATTAAAGATAAGAAAAACCAAATCATGACAGAAGTAAAACTGCAGAAACTAAAACACCAGCAATAAAAGACAGAAATGAAGCGCAGTGGGGAAAAACAAACTTAACTTAGAAAGAAGAAATCAAGTACTGTGAAGCAGAGAAAAGAAGCTCAAAAGTTGAAAGCATAACTAGGCTACTAGTATACAAAATCCAATCAACATTAGAGCCTTTCACGTTGGTCCCTCACAATACTTCAAGTGGGGACTGTTAGTGTTGTAGGAGAACCATTGTCTCTGTAATTCTCTTAAAATGTATGAGTTAGTGTCCAAGACAAAATTAATCTGAGAGTGACCCAACACTTGAAAATCTGGTGTGATTATCATCTTTTTGATGCACATGATTAAATCCTCAAGATAAGCATGGAGACTGACCAATTCACAAGTGGTGTGTATAGGCCTTTTAAAGGCAGTACTTGCATCAAGTGAACCAAAAGGCAAGCATTTGTAAGTCATAGAATCACGATTAGTAAGAAAATGGGTTTTGTAAACCTTTGTCCCTTTTGCCTTGGTTATTTTGTAACTCAACAAACTATCAAGTAAGGGCCTTAACTGTGGCTCTACAACCTGTTGCAAAAATATTCCCACATCGAGAGGAGGGGAGGGATTTATCATAATCGCTTGGCTGAAGGTTCAAATATTAATACAGGTTCCAATAATATTAGTGGTCCTCGAGGACGGTTCCCAATTTGAAACCCACTCAGGGTGGGCTGAAAAAAACATTCCAGCCCTAAAAAAATCTCTCAACTCCCTTCAAAAGGGTTCCTTCGGTGCAGAATTAACAAGTTCTTGTTTTTTCCCAACTAGTTTCATAATATGCTGAACAAGACCAGGATCAAAACCACGAAGATCCTCATAAGACCAAGCAAAAAAAATTTGAGATTCACCAAGTAGCCCGGTGGACCCCATTTCTTTTCTAACAGAACATTGGACATTTATTTTAATGTCCATTGAAGATTCAGGTGTCCTAATCTTCAGGAGGATGGTTTCAACCACCTTCTTTTGTAACTCCTTTTTTTTGTGTTTTTCTTTGTTGCCTACAACACTCAATGAAAGAGAACTCTCAAGAGGAGTCAAGCCCCCAGGAATCTCATTATTTTCTGTGGATATAATCTCCTCTGGATTAAGAGGTTCATTTTGAATGACAGCACAAATGATCTCATCGTTAGGGATGGCCTTACAAGATCCTTCTTTTTCATAAATGTAAGAACAACATAGAGACTGGAAAGCACAATCAKGCCTATGAGGCAAGAGTTGTTGAGTAGGAGAGGCTGCAAATATAGCTAACCGATCAACCATTGAATTAAACTCCTTCTTAACATGAGTGATGTTGAAAGACAAAAGGTTCGAGACAAGTGCCCAAACATTTTGGAAGTATTGTTCTATCATCTTGTTTCCAGGAGAGCATATCTTACGTATCAAGTTCACAACAAGCTTAGAATTTTCGAAAACTGAAGGTGACCACAACCAAGATTAAGGACGTTCTCAATGTCTAACAATAAAGCTTCGAATTCAACGACATTGTTTGAACAAGAAAACTCCAACCTATATGACAGATTATGAATTTTTCTTGCAGGGGAAACCAAGATAATAGTAGCGCCATTACCTTCACTAGAGCATGAACCATCAAAGTGCATATGCCATATATAATTATCTAAATCATTTTTTTCTAAAGGAATGTTATCTTCTTCAGTGAAGATGGAATACACTCCTAGGTCTTCTTCGATATAGTTTACGCTAGATTGCGGAACACTTTCTATGTAGGGTGAGATTCTTCCTTCTCTAAGGACTATAATGTTCTTACCATTCCGAGGAATGGATAAATGTGTATCGTTGAGTGAGAATTATCCACCTATTAGGGCTTGCTAATCTCTTCCCAAGATAATTGAATAATTGCTTACAGGCATATCAATCACCTGAATGCTGAGGGTCATCCTTATCTCAAGATGAGTGCATAAAACCAAGGTTACATCCTTAATCTCACCTATGGTTGTTTTTTGTAGACTATTATAGGAGAGCATGCTTCTAGCAATTTCGTTTGTACAAGACAAGCCTAGATCTTCCATAATAATCTTCGACATGACACTTGGGCCTAAACCACCATCAATGAGGCAACAATGGGAAATCTTATCCATGATATTTACATAAATATAAAAAGGTTTTTTTTATAGGGTATCTAAATTTATGTACACCTACTTTATTTACAGAAGAATCCTCTCCATCTACCTCTTCGGAAATATTGTCTACAACGAAATCTTTTCTTTCCATGAATTGTTTCAGATGCATCTGTTGTTCAATGATGACAACCATGTCTAGGATGGTTTCATCTACTTTGATGTTGGCCAATTGATTTAAGATATTGTATTTAGAAGAGGGAGGAGGGGGAACAGTTCTTTGACTTTTAGGAGCCTTAGGAACTTGGAGCATGGTAGTGGTTGAGGACGAGATTGGGCTAGAAGAACTGCAGGGAGGGTCAAATTTTCCTTTGGGAACATAGGCTTTGTTTCTAGTATTGATAACTGTAAGGTATCTAGAGAGGTAGTGGGGGGACCCAGAGGGCCCATAGTGATAATAGTGGATGTCATTCAATGTAAAGTGGACTAGGTCCATTATATTATTAAATAAGGCCCACTATGGTAGTTAGATATAATAAATGTAAGAGGACTTCTTAGAAGGTTCTACTTCTAGAAGATTCCTCCTCTAGAATGTTCTTAGGTGATGGTAGCATTATATAAAGAGTTTCAATAAATGTAATGGGACATGAAGAGAATTATTGTATTTGGAGCAGTAGCTCAATAGGAGGATTCCCCCTCGAAGAGGCAAGTGAACAAGAGAGGATCCCTTCCATAACAAGATCCATTGTATGGTTTTTCCCTACCTCAAGGGTTTTATAGTAATAGATGAGATTTTTCATATTGTTCTTATATATATATATATATATTGTGGTGCTTTTCTATTCATTCTTTTGGTTCTTAACAAGTGGTTTCAGAGCACTTTCCTTGGCAGACATTGTAGGCAAATATTTTTTTATTTTTGAATACTTTTTTTTTTAAGAATAAAAAAGAGGGCCACGACATTCCAGAAAATTTTGATATATTTCTGTGAAAAATTTGTAGAAATAGGTTGTATATATGATTTCCTCTCAGAAAAACACCCAAGTTGAAAAAACAAATCACCCGAAACGGAGTCTGGGAAGTCATGATATTGAAGTTTTAAAATTTGCAAATCTTCAGGGTTTTTTCCGTGGACTGTGGTGCGATTGTTTTTATTTATGTAGTAGATGGAGGCCGAATTGCCAAAAAAAATTACAGATCTGAGTTACTCTCACAATTTCACCCAATTTCAAAAAACAAATCAGCTGAAACGGAGTCCAGGAAGTGAAGTTATGAGCATTTTAAATTCAACAGTTTTTTAGGGTTTTTCCAGAAAAAAAACCGCGATTTTTTGTTGTAACTTATTGTTCTATTTTTTGGGTTTTTTCATGATGGTTGCGGGACCAAAGAGTTGATAGGGTGCTCAGATGGGTATTTTCTCTCAAACCCTCAAAGAAATTCTTGAAGCATTCAAATCTCAATTGTATGACACATTGAATGACAAATTGGATGCCTTTGGAGATGGCCTCAATGATAGTTTTCGTAGTATTCAAGATTCATTGGATAGCATGCAGAAGATATTTCTTATGGCGGACATCCAGGATGAGTATAATCAAGAAATATATGCTTGGTATGATCTCGATGCCAATTGCGATGATTGGTATATGGATAGTTGTCATTTCTGGGATGACAACCACTTCTATATTTTATTTGATGACTCTACTCCACCTTCTGTAGAGAACATCAATGTCCCACATCAAGAGCTAGTTATGATTACCAGCGTCCAGCCTGCATATTCTATAATGGTATTGTTCCTTCCAGATTCAGTGTTGACCCTTTCCCACTATGTGGCTGGGTATTCTTATTTGGATCCACATGATAGGTGTCAGTATTGGGAGCATCATTTTCAGTTGGTTATTGGGTGTCGATATCTTCCGTGTGGAGTTCACATGAGCACTTGGACATGGGACCCTAGTTTACAATGGAAGTTGGACTACTTCAGCATGGTGGCTTCCATTTCTCAAAGGTACCTTGATTCTCTAGTCTACTTCATCACTATGGTCCACACTTATCCATGGGACCTTGGTATATGGTTGTACATCAAGCATTGAGGACAACTCTTTCATAAGGAGGATGAAATGTAAGGTAGCTAGAGAGGTAGTGGGGGGGTGGGTGTGGGGCAGAGGGCTCATAGTGATAATAGAGGAGGCCATTCAATGTAAAGTGGACTAGGTCCACTATAATATTAAATAAGGCCCACTATGGTAGTTAGATATGATAAATGGGTAATTAGATATAATAAATGTAAGAGGACTTATTATAAGGTTCTACTTCTAGAAGATTCCTCTTCTAGAATGTTCTTAGGTGATGGTAGCACTATACAAAGGGGTTCAAGCAATGTAATGGGACATGAAGAAAATTATTTTATTTGGAGCGATAACTCAATAGGAGGATGCCCCCTGAAAGAGGAAAGTGAACATGAGAGGATCCCTTCCATAACATGATCCATTGTATGGTGTTTCCCTACCTCAAGGGTTTGATAGTAATAGAGGAGATTTTACATATTGTTCTTATATATCTGTTGTGGTGATTTTCTATTCATTCTTTTGGTTCTTAACAATAACCATGACATCTTTTGGATCTGCAAAATCTAGGACAATGATAATAGCTTCTGGTCTTTTACTAAAGATCTTATCTCTGACACTCTTCTTTACCTCACATGTGGTTTCTTCATGGTGTTCCTCACAAAAGTTACACCAACTCTGAGGCAGGATATCCTTAGGCTGAAAATTGTTTTCAACTAGATTTCTAAAGGGGAGTGCAGAAGAGGATGAAGCTCCAGGGGTGAGAGGGGAGATAGTACCCTTCCTCTCAAATTATATCATATGATTGTTCATATCTTGTACTAGATGTAAGAGAGCCGACATGTCTATCTATCTAACTGATTCTCCCTAGGGAAGACCAGTTCTTTCAATCTATTATTCACACTCTGAGAAAGTATGCAGATAGAAACCAAGATTATCAATGGCATTTTCTTCAAGCCTATGACGGTAGGGAGAAGGCAATGCATTGTAGTAATGCATGAAAGTGGCTTGGTTCTGAGCGCGGATAAATTTGGGGATTTGATTGTACAACTTGGTGAAACACAAGTTGAAAGACTTGATGGTATCACCATATTTATAAGTGACTGATACAGGTGGATATTGGTGGCAACCCACCTTTTCCAACTGGTTCAAAACAATTTTCTGGCATTTTTGGTAATTTACTCTTTTTAGCAGTTTTTCAGGTCATGAACTTCTGAAGCTGTTTTGAGACCCTAAACGACGTTTTTTGGGAAAACGAGGATGTTCCATGTTGCTCACACAAAATTTGTAGTCCTCGAATAGATATTTCTAATGATGTATCGAGCTTCCCAAACATAGATTGTATGCAAAAGTTACACCCTTGGGAAGTTGATGTATCAACTACCCCCATCGGGGCTCGCAAACCTTTTGGATTTTCATCTTTCGAGGTTAGGGTTTTGGATTTTCCTTATGTTAAAAAGGCCCTTAGAGCCTCATTGTAAAATTCATCATTTTGTGAATGCGAGTAGCCGTCACATCTCTTCTCAGAGATAAGCTGCCACCATTCTAGTGAGTCTTTCCCTCTGTATTTTTACAATTTCTGTACATTTCTTTCATTAATAGAAATCGTGTATTACTGTATATTTGTGTTTATGGTTGCATCTCTGATACTGTTTATGGTTGCATCTCTGATACATTTTTGTTATATTATTGGATATCTGCAATATCTCTATGCATTTCTTTATTATATCTTCACTCTCATTTCATGCCGAAAATAATCTGGATCAGTGGTATCAGAGCAGACTGCTCTTGATCGTTTTCAGTGCATGTCCCCAATGAGGTCTGAGTATAGCAAGTTGGGTCTCGAGCTTGTCTCTCTTGAAGACAATTTCTCTCTCACACCCAAGAAACCCTCAATGGCAGAATAAAAGAAAAACGACGGAGCATACAATCCTATCAATCTGTTGCTTGAGAAATCTCTCACGTGACAGAGGGACGAAATGATGGAGAATTTTTCCCACATCCTTCAATGCCTGCTGATAGCAGCAGGTGCATCTTCACCAAGAGATCACTTTGGAGGCACCTCGCCTTTCAAGGTACAAGTTAATTTTGATATTCCTATATTTGAAGGACAAATAGATGCAGAAGCCCTAGACAAATGGTGAAATCTGCTAGAAGGTTATTTCTCTATTCACAATTTTTACGACAGAGAAAATATCACCTTCGCACTCCTAAAACTTAATAGGAGAAAAGTTCCACAGAGGAGTCTGGAATATATGGGGCCAAGCCCACTTGAGATTTTTTTGTGGATGCGGTAAAGGAACAATATTACCTTGTTGGCAACTATGAGGACCAGTACATGAGATGGACCACACTGTGGCAAGAGAGGGGCCAAGCAGTTCCAGAGTTCACCAATGCCTTCCATACCTTGCGCACCAAGATGGGTATCAAAGACTCCGAATGAAATTTGGTTCTAAAATACTGTGGGGCTTTACACAAATACATCCAAACTGAAATGGATTTTCTGGACATCTCATCACTCGATGATTCTTATCGATATGTTGTTAAAATCGAACTGAAATTTAAGCACTAGAACAAACGGGAGTTCGGGTCTGCAAATCCCAACAACCCAAGTATGACAAAGATGACCCTAACAAACAGTCTCCTAAAAACCAGTCTAAACCACAGGAAAAGAAGGGTCATGGGAAGACAAAGAAGGACATCGGAAAATGGTGTGATTTCCACAAAAGCCCCTGGCACAACACCGATGAATGTTTCTCAAAACAATCATTGTTGGTTGAGATCAAAGACAAGGAGCTGAACCCTGATTCAGAATTTGATTATGAAAATACTGGTAAAGGACAAATCATTGACGTAGACCCCACTGTTATTGTCGCGACCACAACAATTAAACCAGAAGAACCAATAGATCGTGAAGAGGGGGAGCACCTTTTTCATTCACAAATGTGGGTGAAGGGGACCCCGCTGCATTTTATTGTTGATAACGGAAGCCAGAAGAATCTCATCTCAGTAGAGGTTGTCAAATAGTTGGGATTGTCAACAACACCGCACCTGCAACCTTACAACATCGGGTGGCTTTTCCAAGGATGAGATCTCTGTGTCAACCAACAATGCAGATTGTCATATGGCATCCAACCCTTCAAGGATGAGGTATTATGTGATGTTTCCCCACTGTATGTTTTTTATGTCCTCTTGGGCTAACCATATATGTGGAGACGACATGTTGTTTATGAGTCTCGACTCCGTAGTGTCAATGTTACTTTGGGGGGTCATCTCTACAGAATACCAGAGGTAGTTCCAACTATTGTTCCACCTAAAAAGTGTCGCAAGGTAGTATCCCATACTAAAACATTCAGCTTCTTCACAATCTGTTCAAAAGGGGAACAAAAGGACACTGCAACCACTACAGCCTCACCCCAAGCACCTTCTATCCAATAGAAGCAGGTTGACAAGGTTGTAGAAAAGCGCAAAGATTCCTTCTGCACATTGTCCTCTCATGTAACTCGACTTGTTGAACAACCTCAACCTCAACAAGTTCATGAAATACTTCCACAAACTGAGCAGCGAGTCATCTCCAGTAAGGCAACAACTCACCAAGATTCAAATTCAGCAAATATGTTTTCCTCTCCCTCGGGCACTCAATGCAATGGATAACATTGCTTCCTAAGGAGGGAGGATTGATCCAGGTGGATATCAGTGGCCACTCACCTTTTCCAACTGGCTCAAAAAACATTTATGATAATTTTGGTAATTTACTATTTTTAACATTTTTGGGGGTCTTGAACTTCCAGAGCCGTTTTGAGACCCTAAACGACGTTTTTTGGGAAAACGGGGAGCAACATGGGACGCAATTCAATGTTTCTCACAAAAAAGTTGTATTCCTCAGATAGATATTTCTAACGGTGTATCGAGCACCCCAAAACGAAGATTGTTTGCAAAAGTTACGCGCCTGGGAAGTTGATGTATCAACTACCCCCATTGGGGCTCGCAAACCTTTTGGATTTTCATCTTTCGGGGTTAGGGTTTTGGATTTTCCTTATGTTAAAAAGGCCCTTAGAGACTCATTGTAAAAATCATCTTCTTGTGAATACGAGTAGCCATCACATCTCTTCTCAGAGATAAGATTCCACCATTCTAGCAAGTCTTCCACTCTGTATTTTTACAGTCTATGTACATTTCTTTCATTAATAGAAATCATGTATTAACATATATCTATGTTTATGGTTGCATCTCTGATACATTTATGTTATATTATTGGGTATCTGCGATATCTCTATGCATTTATTTATTATATCTTCGCTCTCATTTCGTGCCGAAAATAATTCGGATCAATGGCGTTATTGTATTCCCTTAACTTCTCGACGTGGCTTTTAGATTGCCCATATGTGGATTAGAACCAATAGGTTAACTCCTCCCAAGTAGATAGGATCTTAGGAGGAAGGTCAAAGAATTTGACCACAACCTTTCCTTTCAAGGAATTGACGAACAAGTGCATGCATGTGTCATTGTCGTTGGACCCTATGCTATGACAAGCATTATAAAATGCCACTAGGTGTTCATTGGTACTGACAGTGTTATTCCCTGAAAACTTAGGAAGGTGATCCTTAAACTTTGGGAATGGATGAGTAGAAGGTGCTAGGTTAAGAGGAGAGGATACATGCCATGGTGTGGTTGTGGCATCTTCTTCGAACTGAAAATGTCCATACTTTTTGATGACTTTGGTGGGATTTGTGGTAGATTGGACAGGGATATGGTGGCTATATAAGATACCGATCACTGATGATGATGAAGATTTAGAATATTGAGCACTTCCTGTGCCACCAGATCCTCCACTAGATGCCATCTTGTGGATGATAGATGAGGGAAAGAAAGATGAGTTGGATGAATCAGATAAAGTCTTCCTTAGAGCACTTTGTTGGACAGATAACACTACGTTTATTCTCCCTATTTCAGCAATATGATTGATTTCAGGTGACAAGCCCCTTCTTCTTCTAGAAGCACGGGAATATAAGAACATGAAAGAAAGGACAAAACTAAAGAAACAAAAGGTTACTGCTAATTTCTAGGTTGACTATGTCTAGCTTCCAATTGTTCTTGAACACTAATATCTCGTTCAATTGTTGCCCAAGAACGGTTAAGCTCAACACGGGTCCCAACAATGTCTAAAATAATATGAATCATGTTCAAAGCAATGTTGGTCTGGTCTTGGAGACCGGGCTCAATATTGGGCTTCCTTGAAACATGAACAATCATGAATAGAAAAATAGTCAAACAATCAATAATAGAAAAAGAAAGATGTATTGAGTATGGTCGCCAAATAAATGTTGAGGAAAAGATATGAATTGATCTTACTCAAGCATTTTCAGACTTTACTTGGCTAAATCAAAGTATACGGGAATATCACCCTATGTTTATAGCCAACAAAAATAACATCCTAACTCACAAGTATTAATTACGAGTGCGTAGGCTAGTCTTTTATTAAAAAAAAGCTTGTTGGAAATTCACTTTTTATATAATTTTATGAATATAACAGTTTCTGAAATAAATGTAAGAACAAAAGTAAAAACACTAAGATGATAATCAAGATAGATGCGACATAAAACAATCCTTTATTTCATTCCAATTCACCAAAGAGTCATTTTCTTTACAAAATCCCATACAGAAATCTTGGACCAAAGTCAAACTTAGACATCCCCGATGGAACATACAAAAGGACCTCTGACAGAAAACCAAAACTGAACTCTAAAAGCTAGATCATATTGCCACAGATTGTTTCCCATTCGACTCTGCACAATAGCCTTTATCAATCATGAAAATTAATTCACAAACAAACAAGTCTACAAAGACTATCAACGATAGATCAACACCTTTGAAGAACAAGTGTCTAAATGATTTGATTCATCCCTGAATATTGTTGTCTACAATAAGACCCTGCTATCATAAACGAGAATTAGGTTGTGATGAATATATGAATGAATGAAAACTGAACTATCTCAACATAAACTCAAAGATCAAACCTTAGCATGCTTCTGCTTCTATCCTCCTCTTCTATTGGGACCATCATTTAAATTCAATGAAATTCATTGAACATATATGACAATAACCAAAAATAATCAAGACCAAAATGAAACACTCAAATTGAAAATTAAACATACAACCCACAGTCACCATTTAGACACATCTTATGCATAGGATAATTCACCCAGGTAATGTAACTCTACCATTGTAAAGAAAAAAAAATTCAATGTGGATTAAAGAGATGGGCCATCCATCCAACATGACGAGGTCTTAACAAAAAACCTATCTCAATCAATTGACTGGGATGAAAAAAACGTACTCAAAACTCTGTGAGTATCTCTAACTGTGAGGACTCAAACCTTCTACGTTATACACAGTGTGCAAACAACAAAACCCCGTGTTGCAACAATTTCAAATTAACAAAACAAACCCACAATCACGGTAACAAATCAACATTTCATGCCGAGCCATTGATTTAATATAACATTGCTTTGATTTAGTCACACTGTGATTGAAAATGATGGGCAAAATCAGGCTTATACAATCAACCAAGAATAAGGATGCAGTGGATATACTCTTTACATTCATCTAGTTCAATAGTCATTTGGCCCCAAAGAAAACCACAATTACCATGACCATTATTTATTTTGTAAACACACAACGCGACATGAGAAACGTCAAGCATTTTCACCAATGCTATCTAAACATTCAAATAATCATTAGTGCAAAAACTAGTGACTATGTATCTACCAAACAACTCATCATTGTCTTAAAAAAATCAACCACCTAACAAGTTGTAGCAATAATGCATACCCACGCATCTAATCAAATTGGGGCAGAGGCCCTTTCCATTAAGAACACTGAGATATCGACATAAGGAGAGTAACTGTGTGCTTTGAAAGTGCGACTGGTAATGTAGGGTTTACCACTATTATAACTGAGCCAGTGACTATGTACCAACCAACAAGACTGTCATACGACCAAATGGGTGAACATGTTCTCAAAATAGTCAACAATTATACAATCATCCAACAAAACCCAAGTCGTAAAACAACAGGCCGGGCTAGTCTTCTTGAAGAATTTCTAGACTGGAGGGCCAAGGTTGTTCCATAGTCAACACGGGGAGAGTAGAGCCACTCTTTGTAATGGAAAAACCTCCAAAACCATGGTGTATTCAGGGCGAACCATGACTCACTCATGGTCGAGCACAAACCCATGATAGGGGCCATAACTAAAATGTAGGGCTCTAGTTAGGCCTAGCAAATGTTATTTAACATATGTTGGGTATAACCCTCATGCTCTTCGGTCAACAATCACAACACAAAGGTGAATACAAGGGAGAGGAAGAACAAGAACCTCATTTCATGACCCCTGGTGGTGCAATCAACCAATGCTGAAGTGAACAAAACATAGTGATGCACAAAACCTTCGACCATTAAACCCATGAAATCCAGAGACTAGATTTAGTGACAGTGCATGAAGCTATCCACCCAAGACTAAACAAAAACCCTGCAACCAAATAGCAATGATAAAAAAGAGATATCACTCGTGCAGACCAATAACCTTGACGAACTCAAATTGTTACAGGAAGAACCATCCACTCTTCATTCCAGAACCCAAATTTCACACAGTTGCAACACTTTGGAAAACACAAACCCATACACCTGAGCCAGTAATCATTTCATAACCAGAGAAGAATCAAGAATGGCCAAAAAAGACATACATGTAATTGAATTCCTTAAAATGAGAGTTGGCCAAGCGGTTTTTCCCTGCTAAAATTTCGAAGCATAACCACAACAACAAGAACAAACAATAGCCCGACTAGGGTGGCGGCCAACGGGAAGAGTAAAGGTGACGTGCAATAAATGCACATCGCCTCCACCCATATCTCATTAACTCAACAATACATGCCAACAAATTCTCCATTAACATGATTAATCAAACATGTATCGAAACCATCACCACATTAAAATCTAGTAGCGCGATCACCGTATACCATTTCACATCATATAACTCAAACAAAATCGTATAACCATCAACGTCCATTACTTGGTCAAATGTGCCACCAATATTAAATATATCCAAAGACACCATATATATATATATATATATATATATATATATATATATATATATATATATATATATATCGACCACATAATCCAATTAATCATTGCACAACCATTTACTTGTTAGATAGGATAATTGTTAAGTCTTTCACGCATGTAGTATAGTGAATAGGATAACCTCAAAGTCTTCCCTTTTTCAATTGTTTCTTATTTCTTTCCCATTGTTCGCATGTAGTATAGTAAAACACATCATTGGATTCCTTTTCTTTGCACTAATATTATTTTTTCCCTTCTTGAAAATTGTCTTTCATGTAATTTCACTAACGTGTTTGTTGTGCAAGTGCGATAAGGACAAATGACATTAATAAATAGCATAGGCTATAGTAACATGAAGAATCAACATTTCAAAAGATCGACTCATACCAACAACAACAATATCTCATCAACCACATAAACTATGTCACATATCATCACAACATAAAAAATGAGCATATATGATCTTCAATAGTTCAAGGGGGTCCCACCCACTAGTATTATTTAGTTTTATAATAATAGGCTTTAGCAACACTTTGCAGGCAAAACTACATTGACGTTTTTAATTGTCAACACCTGTGACCTAACCCTGAAGATCTACCCTCCTCAGTCCTCTCTAGCTCAACGACTTACAAAATTAGGTCATACAACAAAATATTACATCGTATCCTCTTTCTCGTATCCATCTCTCTATCTTAGTTCCCCCTATGAGACCTAGGTATCTGTATTTATACATTTATAGCTATTCATCCATTAAAATACATTGTAAAACCCTTACCCTAACATCATTAGGTCTTTCATGCATGCGCGCATGTTTCTCTTCCTTACAACTGCCACTTTCCTCATGCATGCCTTCTTTCCCAAAATTGCCTTTCTTTCCACTTTGGTTTGCTTCCAACAAGATGCGCAAGAATAGACTGCGTAGTAAGATGGTTAGGTATAAGGATAAGGGAACCTCCCAAATTCCATGGGGTGAATTACTTAGAAGAATTCTTAACACGATACGAAGATGAAGTGTTAGAAAATCATAGGATCTTATCCCTAGACATAGCACTCAAGGCAACACCTGCAAGATGGTGGTGTGCACACAAAAAGACAATCAAGGACTGGTACCAATGTAAGTGTTGGAAATATTGTCATTGATGGCAGAGGATGAGGTAAAGGAGGAAGAAGAGATTTCATGTTAGAAAATCAGTGTATGGTTGAGTTTTGTATGGGCACGTATGATTGCTGCAGAGCGCCGCTGACAGCCGTTAGATCTGCAGAAGCTGCGAGGGAGATAATCCATCGGAGAATCAGGGATCAGGACTTTGAAATGTCCAATTCATTCGACAACGAAAACACCGAAATCGCGATATGCAATTTCGTGACTTGATCGCAGTCGTTAAAGCAAGCATGATATATGGATCGTTGATTTTCTTCATCGGAGAATCGGGGATCGAGACTTTGAAATGTCCAATTCACTCGACAACGAAAAACCCCGAAATCGCGATACATGATTTCCCGATAAAGCAGATAGCGTGTGGGCCACCCTGGAGGATAGGTGGCAGGTCAAAGGCCCGTCGGAGGACCAGCGTATCGGGAATCGACAAATCAGTATTCCTGTGAACGAAGGATCAGGGAAATCCCTAAAGGAAACCCCAACGCGAAATCTGAGCCGTCCATCTGGAAGTACGCGTGGCAAAGGATCGGGCGCCGTCGGCACTTTGTCCATCGGGAAATCGGAGATCCCGATGACAAGGGATTTGTGCATTGTGAAATCGTGATCAGTGAAGCCACGATCAATGGGGAACAACTGTCAGCACAACAGAGAAGGAGGACAGTGGCGTAGTGGAGAACAAATGTCAACATAAAGGAGTGTCGGGATTTGGACGATCAGGAATCACACGAGTGTATGTACTGAAGCATCACAAACCCCGTAGCTACGATGAGGTAAGGTTGTGGTCACGGTATGACAGTCATGTTGACCGGGAGCTAAGCTCAGGAGGGCTAGCGTATGGAATTCCAAAACCCGATTTAAAAAAAAGGCGCGCGTAGGTTTAATTCAAATTTCAAAAAGGGGCTTGATTTCCCCCGAGCAATAAATTTGGGACCCGATGAGCATTGAACAGGTCCTGGACCCAGGGGCTTAAGAAGGATTCGATGCCCTTTCTACAGGTGATCCGAAAAAGCAAAGTAGGACAGTAAGGATGGTGATAGGTTGCAGGGGTCCTATTGGAGGACGTGGAGGCCGTTTTCTGACAGTAGGCACATCTACAGGTCGCTGAGGTCATTTGTGCAGGCTGCAGAAAAGATTTGAGGAGGGAGGAACCTCATTGTGGCAGAGGGTGGCAGATCTACAATGACAGAGAGTACTCAGCTGTGGGTTTGGAAACTATGAGAGAGGAGGCATCATCTCCAGGTTTATTGTCTTGTTTAATGTGTGGTTAGGAGGCTTTTGCAGCTGCCTTTGCAGTCAGTAGATCTGTGTTTCCTTTTGAGATAATTTCAGTTATTGTCATAGCCACTAGAAAATAGTGTCTTAATGTGATTTCGGGATTCAAGTCATAATAAGATGCCTGAACTGTCTCTTCTAAAAGAAGATGATGGCCAACACATAGAACACATGTGAATCCGAGGTTGAAACTGCCTGAACCAGTGTGAAAATCGATGAAACGTGGTCAGCAGTGAGTCTGAGGGTTAAACCCTTCAGTAGAAGCATCCTACTAGTAGAAACTGGTGCTATCTTCAAGGGGTTGAAGCTCCCTTCCAGGAAATGCTGGTAAACGAGAGAAGGTTGTAGCCTTCTGTAGGTAGAATCCTGCGTACTAGTATGAGTCTGCACTAGTACAATGTTGTAAAATGTTTTCTTAATAATAATTATTGAAGACAGAGACAACGGCAACGGTGGTTTTTCTCTCGATTTGGGTTTCCACCTTAAATCCTGGTGTTCGTGTGTCTTATTCATGTGTGATGGTTTATTTTGTTATTACTGCACTGAATTACTGCTTATTAGACATCTGATGAATGAAGAAATTCATAATAAAATCTCTGGATGCACTCTTGTTTTCTTAAGACTATACAATAGCTGGTCTCTACAAAGTAGCCTAAGGTTTTCAGAGAAAGAAAAGAGAAAATCAATTGATTGCTCAAAATATTGATTCACCCCCCCCCTCTCAGTATTTCTCAACAATTGGTATCAGACCCTGGTCCTTCTGAAAAGGCTTAGTCTCTAGAAGGAAGATCAATCAAAATGAGCAATCAAGACAGAATAGCATCTATCAGGCCTCCACTCTTCAATGGAAACAATTTAATATTCTGGAAAACAAGGATGAGATCTTATATTCAGTCTATGGGAGCAGATGTATGGGCTATTGTTGAAGGAGGATATCAATATCCATCTGCAGTACCAACAGATCCAACAGAAAGAAAAACATACGAAACAAATGCAAAATCAGTCAATGCTCTATTAGGAAGTCTAACTGAATCAGAATTTGTCAAAGTCATGCAACTGAACATAGCAAAGGACATATGGGAAAAAATCATTCTGAGTTATGAAGGTGATGCAAAGGTAAAAAGTGCTAAACTACAAACCCTCAGAATTCAATATGAGAATCTTAAAATGAATAATGAGGAAATCATTGCCAATTTCTTTTTACGTCTTGATGATATTGTAAATCGCATGAGAAATCTGGGAGAAACAATAACCGAATCTACTTTGGTTGAAAAAAAAATTAAGATCTCTAACTGCAAAATTTGAGTCAAAAGTATCAGCTCTTGAAGAAAAGCAGGATCTTCAAAATCTTACTATGGTACAACTACATGGCATACTAACCACTTATGAAATGAGAAGAGGAGGACCATTTGAAGTCAAAGAAGTAGTATTTARAACTTCTACAAAAGGAATGGAAGTACAAACAACAGAAGGATCAGGGTATATCTYAGAGGAAGATGAGATAAACTTCGTAAGGAAACTTCAAACTGGGAYAGGACGGTTCAGAGGTAAGCTTCCTTTCAAATGTTTTGATTGTGGAAGAGTTGGTCATTATGCTGCTAAGTGTCCTTATAAAGAAACACATAAAAAGGGGAGGGAAGCAACAAGAAGGAATAAGAATCATTTTAGGTCTAAACAGAGCTTCTATACTCATGAAGATAGTGATGGGTTATCTGATAGTGAGGAAGAATGTGAACAAGACATTAGACTTCTCATAGCATTTGAAAAGGGATCTAGAGAAGAAAAGGATACTTTTGAGGATGCTCTAGAAGACAGTGACTTTCTTGATGAAAACAATAAACTCAAAATCTGTTTAGAAGAGAGTAAAATCACTATAGAAACTCTGAAAAATCAGCTTGAAGAAAAGGAGAA
>ML808745.1:76316-101079 GCA_009831015.1 Picea engelmannii
TCTGTTGGAAAGATATCAGTTCTCTGACTCTTTCCAAGTCGTCGAACATGTTTACTACATTTGACGGACATTCCTCCCGCCCTCATGGTGTTCTCCCCACCTTTCCGGTCTAGTTAGGTGGGAAGATGGTAGAGGTGGAAGTAGAGGTAGTGGATGCACCTCTCGATTATAACTTGTTACTAGGTCACAATTGGACCTATGCTATGGTCGTTTTCGTATCATCTATTTTCCATGTGCTTTGTTTTCCTCATCAGGGGGAGATCGTGACGATCTACCAGTTATCCTTTGTGTACTCTAGTCCTAACACATATGTTGGACCATCGATCCCTGTGATCGACAATTCTCAGCCGGCAACTGAGAATATCAGTGTCGGAATGTATTATTCCCTCATGGGTACTTTCGACTTCTCGGCATCGATTCACCACGTTTACGCCATGTCTAGTAGGCCTGCTTCAGCAGAGAGGTCCATTCCTTTCCGCACTTCCTATTTTAGTGATCCTTGGACCTTACCTTCTCTAACTTTGTCGATTGAAGGTCATTCGTATGCTGGCATGGCTATGCCACTATCGGCAATAGAGATTGTGTATCAAGCTATCCTTGACTCTTCCGTCGATCCCAATCCCGTTACCTCGCAAACGGATGAGGAGGATCATGTTCTTAGGCCCATATGGGCCACTTCATTATCCTATTCACATGATTTATTAGATGAGACTTTTCCTTCGGACAAAGCCATGAATTTTTCTAAGAGACCTTGGGATGATATGCATCATCGATCTTATTTTCTCCCAAGTCTTGAAAGAAACGAGCAAGATGATTTTCGATCTACCTTGACTGAGATAGTCGGTCATGCCATAGTTCCACTTGATATGCATGGTATTTATGCCGAAGGGAATATGGAAATCATTTCTCCTACCATCTCAATTAACCCTGGAAAAATTGAGAACATAAATATAGGTGCAGACTGTTCACCAGAAGAGATTCTGATCTACACCAACCTCTTCAAATAATTTTGAGATGTATTCACTTGGTCCTATGAAGAGATGCAAGGGATTGATCCTCACATTGTCAAACATGAAATTAGAACTTGTCTGGATGTTAAACCTGTTCGACAACATCTTAGAGTTGTTAATCCTAGGAAGGCCCCCACTATTAAGGCAGAGGTGGAGAAGCTACTTAATGTCAATTTCATCTACCCAGTTCCCTTGACTGAATGGCTATCCAACCCCGTTCATGTGAATAAAAAACAAGGAACCATCCACGTGTGTATGGAATTCTATGACCTGAACAAAGCTTGTCCTAAAGATAACTTCCCCACACCTTTCATTGATCAGATTCTCGATGAGTGTGAGGGAAGCGAAATATTTTCCTTTATGGATGGATTTTCAGGATATAAACAAATCCAGATCAAACCTAAGGATCAATACAATACGGAATTATATTTCCTTCAGGTACCTTTGCATACCGTAAAATTCCTTTCGGCCTGAAAAATGTCGGAGCAACCTTCCAACGTGCCATGACTTTCACTTTTCATGATCTCAAGAATATAGTCAAAGCTTACCTCGATGATCTTGTTGCTCACTCTCACAAGACAGTAGATCATGTCACACACCTTCGGTTGGTTTTTTAAAGATTTTGTTACTATAGAATACGGTTAAACCCTCACAAATGAATCCTTTGCATTAGGTCTGGTCATCTATTAGGATTTTTAGTTTCCTAGACTGGGATCATGGTATATCCTATTAAGGTTGAGGCAATACTTCAATTTCCTCCCCCACGCATGATTAGACAACTTCAAGGTTTACAGGGGAAAACTAACTTTCTGCTTCGGTTTATAGTGAATTATGCCAATATCACTAAGGGTTTCATGTGCCTGCTGAATAAAGACACCCCATTTATCTAGGATGAGTGAGCCCAGGAGTCTCTTGACGCCTTAAAGAAAGCCTTGGTATCATCTCCTCTGCTGAAATCTCTTGATTACAATAGAGATTACTTGTTATATATTTCCGCGTCCCAAGAGATGATTGGTATGGTTCTAGTTCAAGAATATGATGAGCTCCATGAGCACGTCATCTACTCTCTCAGTCAAAATTTAGTTGGTCCAAAGCTTAATTACTCTCACGTCGAAAAGCTATCTTTGGCTGTCGTTCACATAGTCCAATGTTTACGGCACTATATATTTCTTTGCAAAACTATTGTAGTCACTAATGTTAATCCATTTCAATATGTCCTCACTAGGCGTATCATAAGTGGGAAATATAATAAATGGATTCTCATCTTACAATAATTTGATCTTGACTTTGCTTCAGCCAAGTTTAAGAAGTCACTAGTTTTTGTAGAGTTAATATCCGATTTCCCATGATTAGATGAGGATGTTATCCATGTCGATTTGTTTACAGATGAACACATTTTCCTTGTCTCATCGTTTGACCCCTGGTATGGAGACATTGTTTTCTATCTTCAAACCTTGAAGTTCTCCCAGCATCTCTCGTGAGATGATCGACGATGAGTTAGATACCAAGACAAAAAGTATACCATCGTCGGTGATACTTTATATTGTGAAGGAATAGATAGTATCTTACATCATCGCTTAACTCACAAGGAGGTCGAGTTAGTCCTAAATGAATGCCACAAAGGGGCTTGTGGTGGTCACCTATCCAGGCTTGCGACAGCCCAAAAAATCTCGCGAGTCGATTACTTCTGGCCCACCATATTTAAAGATTACATTGAAGTGATTAAGAACTGTCACCCCTACCAGGTGTTCACTCGGAAAATGCGCTCGCACCCAACCCCTCTTCACCCAGTCATTACTGTCCGTCCCTTCACCAAGTGGGGGCTAGATTTCATCGATTGCAACCCAACTTCGACTGGGGGGAATCAACACATCATCGTGGCTATTGACCACTTTACCAAGTGGGCTAAAGCCATGCATACTATAAAATCTGATGGGAATACTATATCCTTCTTCATGTCCAACCAAATTATCGCTCGGTTCAGTATCCCGAGTGAAATTGTCACTGATCATGGCAGTCACTTTCATAATGAAATGATGGTAGAACTAGCATCTAAGCTGGGGTTTAAAAATGGTCACTCATCTCCTTATTATCCCAAGGAAAATGGGCAAGTAGAGGCCGTCAACAAGTCTCTCAAGACCATTTTGCAAAAAACGGTTAGTCAGAGTAATTCCAATTGGCACATCATGTTGTATCCCATGCTTTGGGCATACCGAACCTCGGTTAAGACTGTCACTGGTTTTTCCCCTTCTCAGTTAGTGCACGGTTTGGATTCGATACTTCTCATTGAATGTGAAATCCCTTCTCTCAAATTGGCAGTCGAGCTCCTACCTGACACTTCAGATTTAGAATGGTGCCTGGTGCACCTAGAGATTCTTGACGAGCAGCGTCGAGACACCTTTACGGCTATCGCGGAAAAAAATAAATATGTCAAGGTTCAGTACGACAAGTCTGTCTATCCCCGGTTGTATACCGAGGGTGACTTGGTCCTTTTGTATGACCAAGCCAAAGAACCACTAGGGGCAAGCAATTTTAAACCCATGTGGCATGGTCCTTATATCGTGCGACGTGTTCTAGAAAAAGGAGCCTATGAATTTGAAGATTATGAAGGGAAGAAATTGGTCGAGCCCAAAAATGGGCTCTACTAGAAAAGGTATTACGCTTGAGCCCTGGGCTTGACCGAAACCCTTTGTATACTAATGTAAATTTAGTGTACATACATATTTTTCTTTTTGTCTTCGGATTGCTTATCGAGGTTTTCCTTTTGGTTGGTAGATGTCAACAGAGTCTTCAGTCTACCTAGGATTCGTAGACAGAGCCAATTGTCATACACGGAACTTGGCTTCCTCCTCTTAGGTGATTTACTCACTCGAGGGTCTACTAGTATCTTCAGGTGTTTTATGCCTAGGGCCATCCACGAACAATGTGGTCGAATATAGCGTCGTCATAGAACTTTTGCGCAATGTTATCTCACATGGTATTCACTCTCTAGAGGTTCGCCTAGATTCTGAGTTAATCATACGTCAGTTGAACGACCGTTACCTTGTGCGTGATCCAACGTTACTTCGTTGATTCCTATGGGTACGTCTTTTAGAACGACAATTTGATTTTATTACATACTTCCACATTCCTAGAAGTTCTAATCATATATCCGATGCCTATGTTAATTATGTTTTAGATTGGAATTTGTCACATTAATAAATCAAGGAAGACCATTAAATCAATGTACACATTATAAGATGTGAGTAAAGCCGAAGATCCCTCTTTATATATTTCCAAAAAATATGGTGTTTATATTACAAAAATTGCGGCTAAAACCCTCAAAATACATATACAGTCAATATACATGTCCCATGAAATCTATGCCTGTGGCGCCGGATGTGTATCATGATAGAAAACCATGGCTTTTGTGAGACACCAGAAGAGGCGTACCCATGCTCTAAGTACACCAACAACCTGTCGTTGCATGGCTTCAGGTAGATCCTCCACCTAAACCATAGGAATCCTCTGTGTCAGATGAGACAGGTTACCATGTACGTTCTGTAGGACTCTCTTCGCTTCTCCTTCCACTGCCTCATCTTTCCAGTGCCTCCGCCTATGTCATCGGAATCCTTCTGCCAATTGCGGACCCACATCTGCAATCACACAAGTATCAAATGAATAATACCATCCAAAAATATTTTTTGTCCTCTTTAATACAAAAATACAATATATATATATATATATATATATAAACTTTTACCTATGGTGTCGTAGGAAGCTCCTAGTGGAAGAAGCATATCAAGATCTCCTCTGAAATCGATTCCCACGTAGGGATAGTCGTCCAGAGCTATGGTTTGTCTCTGCCACCAAAAAAAAAAATCATCATTGTAGGGTGTCACCACCCTACCTCCCCATGTTGTTTCATGACCTCGATCCATCACGCCATAGCCAGATCACGTGGTCCTCTAGGTCCCAGACCTGGGACTTGCTCGAAAAAGAAGCTGCAAAGGATAGAGGAAAACTCGAAGTTTTGTTTCCCCCCTGCTTGCACTATGTCAACTAACCTTTCATGTTGGTCAGCAATGAGGTACACCAGTCGTAGACGGTGGGTCTCAAACACTCCTATGCGTAAAACATAAATGGTCTCGATGCTTGATGCAACGAGGTCGATCCTATGATCCTGGTAAGCATGAGAACAATAATCTTCAGCTGAGGTTACCTATAGTCTGGATAGGGATTTGACTTCCCACCATGGGAGTCCCTGCAACATAGTGGGACTCGATGTATTCTTCGACCTTCATCCCACTCCCTACCCCACAAGACTTGAGGTCCACAACCTTTCCTCAACGTGAAAGTCCATTCAAGAAGTAGATGTCCTCTACTTTGATCCTTAATGGTTGTCCATCAAGGATAAATCTCTCGCTATTGGGATCCCAATAGCCCACCAGTAGTTCCAACAACCTCACTTGGGCCCTCATTCCTTTGAGAATCCAAAACTTGTATAAAACACATATTTTTAAAGCTACTTGAGCCACCGGATCTCGATCCACTGCTACATCTACCTCCTCATTCTCTCGCTCTCTCCATTCCAACACCATCCTACAAAAAAACAAATCATTTTTGAGTTAGAAACATTTTTTTTTGCCTTTTGTGCACGTATATGTGGTTTATTTAAAAATTGTCGCGGGTAGGGCCTTATATACGCCCCCTGTAGTTCACATAGGGGCGTATAACTAGTCGTATATGCGACCTATTCAGAGAAACCTGCGTATACCGAAAAACCCAATTTGTACCCTTAAAAACTAAAAAAATAGAACCTAACTTAAAATTGTAAACCACTGAAATTGAAGAGGGTGGAATGAAGAGTTACCTGGTCCAAACGGTGCATGATTATGTTGCCTATTGCTTCTGTGATCGTCGTTTGAATTCTGGAGGTGTTTTAGTCCAAATTTCACTATTCGGGTAAAAATGAAAATGATACAGTAAATTTTGATTTTATTACTATTTATAAGCCATTAATTACCCACTTGATATAGATTTATGCTATTGTTTTGTCTAATGGACTAATTCAAGAATGGTTTTAAGCTGGTTTTTGTAGTTTCGACTCAATTTTCTTGCAAATTTCAACGTCATGGTTGGTTGTTCATCTCCTCAGGCAGGTATATTCATAATCTAGCATATAAGATAGGTATCTACTCCATCGTGCATTTTTTTGCATTACCTTTCAACTACCATTTTCTATGCCTTAGGTACGAACCCATTTATTGTGACACATAAACCTCCATCTACTATTAATAGCATCATTAATAAATGGTAGAAACTTACCAAACATGGGTACCCTAGTTAGAACCTCTTTGTCATTTGGCGCCCATTCTGAGTTTTTTCCTTAGGACTGGGAGTCCATTATAATTCAATATGTGACTTTACAATGAGCCTCATTTCTCATTCATGCACACATGGCCTTATTACCTACGGACTCCCAATAACGAGTCTCAGTTAAGCTCTTTTCTGACTCGCTATCAAAAATAGAAAAGATTATCGAGTGAACTTGTCTTTTTCACACTCATAAATTGGATTTGAAAAGACGTCTATTTGGCACAAGTTTACCCCTTTTTCACACCAAGTAGACTAAAAGACATAAAAAAGGAAATTTTTTGGCGTTAAGTTGTGATTGCATCTCATGCCCTCGCTTGTTGTATTGAGCCTTTAGCCGGTTCTCAATTTGCATTATAAACCATTGCCTAAGCAGTTTGCATCCTCGACCAAGCAGGGCCTTGTTTTTATCCTTCGCAATTTGACACCCTATACCCTGGAGGGAACATCACCCCGAGTGTTCATCTCCCGCATGCATTTCCTTGCATTGAGCATAGGTATGTTCCACTGTTGGAACTATTCTTTCTTACTTGCGACACTCTTTCCCTCCTCAGTATCATAGCATTCATTTGTTATGAAAAAAAAAAAACGATGGGTGGGAAGGGAGTACTATATTGTAATTGGCAGAAGTCATGTCACCTTAGAGCAAAAAGTTATTGAGTCTGCGTGTCATCATAATTTTGGGTTTAGTATGGCCTTAGGAAGTTGATCCCGCTACAAAGTTTTCTCTACCGAATGGTTACTCTTCCAGACCCTATAGAGAACGTTATTGATGCCTCCTGCATCCAATTGTCACATCATTGAGTCCATGCTATCGGAGTTCACCATATGTCTCATGCTCTTATTCAAAGGAAGTCTATCAACCTGTGTCTACCACTCCTCAGAAATATTGACTTTGCATGTTGGCCATACCCTCAGTTTGTCTCATAATCACATGATACTTTGGTCTTATCATGCACCCTGGCCCTACTTTCATCATTAGTAGGTCACCTTGAACCCAACAATCGACATTTCATCATTGGTCGTTGACTGCGTGGTTTCCCTTGTGTTTGACGGCAAGAAATCTATTCACACTTTGGTATGCATGCAGTGTTTTGGATGCCATTAGCCTCATTGGTGGTTTCCTTGCCTTTGTCAACAGTTTTTCATCATTGGCTACTATTCAGAGGGTCCTTTTCGTGTACCACTTGCATTTGGCACACGTGAAAGACACACAGGGTCGTTGGTTTGTGAACATGTTCTTTGTCCGATCTCCACCAAATCATGAATCTCTTACTTTGTTCCCCATGCTGACTAATGAGAGATTCCTCAATACTCTCCTTTCAGGAGGTCTCCTTCCATCAACTTTAGATCATTTATTCTAGATATGGGACCTAGAGTTTTATGAGTACCTTGAGGCTTGTAGTCATTAGAGGCAGGCACTCTCGCCATTGACAGATGAGAATACATCAATGTCTCCTGATCAGTGGATCTCTCAAGTGTTCAACACCAACTCCTTTATTCACATTTGTAGAGATGTACTCGATGCCTTGATACCTACTTTCATCATCAGTAGGTTGTCTCGCGTTTGTTAACGGTATACTTCAATGACCGGTAATCAAACGATGTCTCATTGTGTTTGACCTCAACTCATTTATTCACATGATGTAGACTTGCACCATTGGCGGATAGTGTAGAAGACTTGAATACATCACTATGTGGTTGTAGCTTTCCTGAGCTGCTGCTTCCATTTCATTGGACCAGCACCTATTTGACTTCAGTGATCATGGGAGATCAGATTGTACCACATGGTATACAGATATATTCAGATTGATTTTTGAGACTAGTTTAATTGGGCCTTGTTCGTGACTATGACAACTTTTTGCATATAACCACATTTGTATTTGCCTACTCATGGCCATGAACACTTGTTTGGTAAATTTTTCACATGAATCTGCATTGTATTCTTGGCAGCCATGTATGCAAAGTCAGTACATAATGTAATGAGCAATTGAGTTCATCCAGCTGGTTCTCTACCACTCCACTTCTAGGTTATTTATAATGTATTTTGGTCATCGCAAATACTCCTCTGATCTCACACATTAGGGGGCATCTGTTATAGAAAGATTTTCCTCACCATTGCTATCTTGCACAGAGGGCCTTTTTCCATTTCCCTATGCAGACTTCTTATCCCTTTTTGATGAATCCAGAGATAAAAATATATTGTTTTCCACATATACACTCCCTAACTGCTATGCAAGATGTGTATGCACTTGCTGCTCCATTACAACTCATGTATATCGAGGTTTGTGCCAAAAAATACAAAATGAGGTCGGGTTTCCATGTCACGACAAAAGACCTCTGATCCTTGGCCTTCCATATACTGGAAATTTTTTGAATTGGCCCTTCATTTGCATCCTGGAGGATATAAGAGAACAATTTCAAACTATGGAAAAGAAGGAGAAAGCATTCAAATTTGACAGCAAAGTTACTCTAGAGAAATTACTTCATATTGAGTCTGCATCCCTTTGTTCCTCTAGTCTGAACACAGTGTTCAGCCCCCAATCTCTTCCCTTATTATTGAGATGACCTCTTTTCCTCTTTCTCATGAGCTTTCCTTTGGTGGAGGATTGAAGTGGTGGAGACCCAGTTAGAAGGAACTTGGTTTCTTGGTTTCGACCCGTGCCAACATGGAAGTCTGTAATGTTGACACTTATGCTGATCAATTATTAATAGAAATACTCCTTTCTCGTCCTATTGGTATCTTGCAAATATATGCTTATTATCCATGGGTGTGTTTGTAATTTTTATTAATGTATTATTCTATCTGATGTGCTAACCCCTTTTATATCATCATTATATACTTGCTTTTCTTGTTTGTTGAGAATTTCTTGCAGGTATAAAGCTTTGGGTCAAAGTGCTCAACGGTGGAACATCATCAAACGTTGGATCAAGGTAGGCCTCTTTCTTGTATTTCACATTAGTTTATATAGCATATTTTGGAATTGAGTTGATTTCTGCAGTCATACATGTCTTTTGTGGTTTACCCTTGGCCATAGAGATTTTTTCCCTTGTAACAGGAGACCTAGTTTTGGTATACAACATTAAATCTCTTTAACAACCAGGAAAACCATAATGCATTGGTTGGGACCATATGAAGTAAATATTGTCACAGATGGGGGAGATATAAAATTGAAGGATTTGGGAGGAACATAACTCAGAGGAATGATCAATGGGAGTCAACTGAAACTGTATAGGGACAGTCGATCTCCTACCACTTACAAAAAAAAGAAAAAAACAACAACAAAGGACTATGCACAGCAACAAAAGAGTTATCGCACTAGACATCATAAGACAACACCCAATTAAAGTAGAGGTAGCGCGAAGAAAATAAAATGTCCATGCGCATCGACCAAACAACATAACACGCACTGGGAACAATTAGCGCACCGGAAAAAGGACCAACAGTCAAAAAAGGTGGAAATTGCAAAAATGGCAGTTACGACAAATAAGCGCCAACTGGCAGTGTCTATCAAAATTAAATGACAAGAACATTCGACGGGACATCGCATTAATCATGCCAAATGGTGATGTCAAGGGAATTCAATGACATGTATGCGGGAAGCACCAATTCATTTAAACCACAGCTCGAGTAACTTCTATGAGAAGTTTCACACAATTTCTATATACGGAAAGCACACGGGTAATGGAAGGGTTATTGTGAAATTGAGAAAAGCACAGAGTGACAGAGTATACAGATCATAGAGCGAGTTATCGAGAGTTACAGAATGAACTAGCTCGGCAAAAACCATCTTAACCACCTAAGCTAGGTGTGTCAATCCAGGCCTACAAACGACCTCAAAGCAACCTTAGAGCACCACAATATCCACAGGGAATTGAACAGGAACCCGCACAGACTACCGAATTCATCAACTTGGACGAAATCCCTTCACCCAATATAGAACCAATGAGCCCCACACTCGTGGTGGAGGAGTCCCAACAAACAACAATAGTTGGCATGGACATTGATATGTCGGAAGTGGGACAGAGCCATTAGGCCAAGGACACAGGCAATCCTTCGTGCCCTAGAAACCCTAAAGAGGCCCCGAGGGTTAATTGGATGGTCCCAAACCAGGCAAAAGCGACCATGCCAAAAAGGTCACACACCATAACACCGAAGTAGCAATAGGAGGGTATAGTAGAATATGCCACAGACCACATTGAAGATGGTGGTACACATGGCTTCCTTGGGTCAAATACATTATGAGATTCAATCGATGATATCCCTCAAACCAGGAAGCCAAATGAGATTTCGTGAAAGACACATTTGAGATATTGAAAAGATATTTCTAATGAGCTATGGTAGAGCCTTTGAAATGTTGTGTATAGGTTTCAACACCTATTTGAAGTTGACTAAATGTAGAGGGCCACAAAGGATGCCAAGGGTTTGTAGAGAAACATGGGTTGTTGTAAAGGTTGTGGAACCTCCGTGGGCAACATGGACACCC
Organism: Picea engelmannii; assembly: GCA_009831015.1. NCBI lineage: Eukaryota > Viridiplantae > Streptophyta > Pinopsida > Pinales > Pinaceae > Picea > Picea engelmannii. Next base: position 87,169 of record ML808745.1, read on the forward strand.
TGCAAATTTGTTGAAAATGTTGTAGACCAATGGATGTAGTGGATCCATGTATGGATGTAGTGAATCCATGTATGGTTCTCCTTGTAATGGTGAATGAAGATCTGAGGGCAAAAAAATCCATGTAGTGCATGTGGACCAACTGTGATGCTTACAGTGTATGACCCAAAAAATGGATTCTGATAGTACCAAAAGGATATTGGTGATCATTGCAAATGTTTGAACCCACAACATGCTTCAAACCCTTGTCCCGATGGAGAGCGTACCCACTATGATACCATTGATCTGGATCTCGGGGGTTGAGATCTGGATGGGTTGAATGTCGAGAGAGGAGGAGCTTAGACATGCCAATATTGCATGAAAAGAAGCATGGACAAAAACATGTAAATGAAGTACTTGGGAGGTGAAGCTCAAAGAGGAGCCTCGCCTCTAAAACTAATTACTAGTAAATCACTTAGAGATAATTAATCTCACAATGACAATAGAAAATATGAGAGAAGCATAAATGAGTAACTTGATATTATGAGAAGGTTTTCTATGCCTTTATATAAAGCATTACAAAATGGTCCATTGGACAAAGTAAAAAACATCTCATTAAATGAGTCTCTATTATTAGTATAATAGATCTAACTACTCAAATAAGTAGTGGAAAATAAAACCTGATACAATAATGGAAAGAGATCATTAAATGAGTCTTTATTATTACAATAATATATCTAACTACCAAGCTAACTAAGTAGTAGAAAATAAAACCCAATGCAATAATGGAGAGGTGGGACTCTCTTTGACCCATATGGGCAACCTGTTAGCCCAATTAATTAATGAGGAGGTGGGCATATCCTTGATCCACATGAGTGATCTATTAGCTTTATAGATTTATGACTTTTGCATCCGAATTTAGACCATATACCCCCTAAAATTTGGATTGTGGAACCCGAGGATTTATGGATTGGAGTTTTAGAAAGGAAAAGAAGGATTTTTCTCCCAAAAAGTTAGAAAATATTTTTTTTTGTTTTGAGAGAGGAACTGTGTGCTTATAAAAAGAGCTTTGTATGAGGGAAAAAGGGGGTTGGAAGCTTACAAATACTTTTGGGAAGAAAGGTTGCATTCTTTGTAAATATTGTGTGGTTGTTGTAAATGTTCTTAGACAACAAGCATTAATTCATTGGATTCATTGCTCATTTCTCTTAGAGCCTTGTCCTTCTTTCATTTTTTATGTTTTAAGCTTCTCATTATGTCATCTCTGTTCATTTTTCTTTTGCAGGAAGATTATTGTTAAGGTTGGATGTGTAACAATTTGGTATAACCCCCACTATTACAAACATAAAGGAAGCTTTTAGATCTCAGATTTCCATATATATGTTGTGAGCTTTGATTGGACCTAAGTTTTATTGCTAAACCTTAAGAAAGAGAGAGGATTTATTTCCTTCTTTTCATATAATATTGATCATAACCCTGATATGTTTTATCTGCATTCACCTTTTGATTTGTTGGATTCATCATTGGAAATTCCCAGTAAATCATTTGTTCTTCATCTCATACGTGTAGAGACCACTTTTTCCCTCTATAAGGTCTGATATTTTGTGTTTTTCTTCCATTCTTCCACCTTCATTTATCATATTTTTTGATCTGATAGAGAGACTCCATGCCCAATGAATTTAGTCTTATGATCTGAGAGGTTTACAACCCTTAATTCAGTTTTTTTCCCCTTATCCTAAGCCATGTTTATCCTTTGTTTTATTCTCTTGAATCTAGTCGTTGTATTTCATTGTAAAGTTGTTTCTTGGTGCAATTGAGTAGGAAATATTTTAAAGTCATATGAGGGAGCCCCCTTTGGTTGGAAGGGCCATATTTCTAGTCAGAAGTTGGTTGAAAATGTGCTAGGCATTTCTCTTTTACATCCAAGAGGAATATCTAGTAACAACTGGCACAACAGACTCTTTAGGAAAAATGTGATCTACTCGGTGATCCTACCAATCCATGGAGAACCAGATCTCATTTTGTGGAGCCTCCGCAATACTTTACTACCATGGATCCATTGTTGCCTATTTGTTGTTATATGGTACTTGCATCAGATCCTCGATCTTATGCAGAGGATAAATGAAACCCCCATTGGGAGGAATCTATGAAAGAGGAGTACAATTCCATGATAAAGAACAACACATGGGAGTTGGTTTCTCTACCTTCCAACAAGAAGCTTGTTAGATGTAAGTGGATTTTCAAGACAAAGAGGGTTGTTGATGGATACATTAAAAAGTATAAGGCTCAATTAGTAGCTAAATGTTTCTCACAAGTACAATGCATTGACTATAAATAGACTTTTGCATCGGTTACCAAGATTGATTCCACTCGGTTAGCTCTATCTATTGTAGAATCTAGAAAGTGGGAGGTAAACCATATGGATGTGAAGAATGAATTATTACATGGATGTCTTAATGAAGAGATATATATGGAGCATCCAAAGGGATATTTTCAGGATCCATCATTAGTTTGCAGATTGAGGAAGTCATTCTACGTACTTAAGCAAGCACCTCGGTTATGGTATGCTAAAATGGACTCTTATCTTCTCTCTAGAGATTTTGTTAGATGTAAATCATATCCTAATGTGTATATGTTGAGGAATACAGATTCACTTCTACTGATAGTTCTATATGTAGATGATTTACTCATCATAGGGAGCTCACCCTACTCCATTATTGCAGTGAAGACCACTTTGCATGATAGGTTTTCTATGACAGATATGGGACTCTTACATTACTTTCTTGGTCTTGAAATCAACCAAAATGATTCAGGAATCAAGATGTCTCAATCCAAGTATGCCAAATATCTACTTGATAGGTTTCAGATGGCATATTGCAAGCTAGTTCCAACACCCTTTCAATCAAGGGTTAGACTGAGGATGTTGGTACATCACCTTTGGTTTATTATACTAATATCGATAGTTGGTGGGGAGTATTATGTACCTTACACACTCTCGAAAAGACATCTCTTATGCAGTTGGATCAGTTTCCAGGTACATGCATGAGCCTCATGAGCTTCACTGGAAGGCAACAAAGAAGATTCTCAAATATGTCAAGGGGACTACCAGCTTTGGTATACACTATGGAGTAGGATCTTCCTTGGATCTTGTTGATTACTGTTGATGGTCAGAATTGACCATGATCAACATTAAGGAAATCACCCGGTCAGGGCCCCAATTAGACCCTTATGTATTTGGGATGGTGATTTCAACTGGTTATGATGGGTCCAATTACCCTTATCTGAAACTAACCTACACTAAAATCCAATCTAATCTAACTAATCTAAAACCTAAATTAACTCTAAATCTACCCTCTTCCTGCAGATGGATGATAAAGCTAGTTGTTAACAACAAGCAAAAAGAAAAGACTTTCCTCCTTGCAGCATGCTCACAATAGGAAGTCTTTTGAGTTAGTTGAAATGACGGCTCAACTAAGCCACTAAGATGATTGCTCCTACGAAAGGAGAGTTTAAAAAAATGCATTGAAATAAACTATATGCAAATGCAATTTAATCTATCATAGAAACAATGAAAGAAAAATATAATCTATCTTGACTAAGACAAGGATTAATCCTACTCTCAACCAAGAGAAAGACACAAAGATAATGGAACAGATTTGAACCTAAGATAAAATGAGTTAACAAATTAAAGAAATAGTTCATATGATTTGCTAATTATTTAAGAAAATGTGCAAATATGACTATCTCCATAAATAGTTATGAAGATTCAATGAGCACATACTTAAGTTCAATTATAAATGAATGAATTCAATACTAACTATACAATTACATCATAAAAATAGTTTTAGTGATGCAATAGTAATTAAAACAAAGATAAGCATGTAATCAAACTGCTAAATAGTTATCAGTGATAACATACATATCTTCTTGAATTCAACATTCAACTTTGAGTACAATCAAATCCACCATGAAAGACAACTTTCTAATGGTTTAAATAAGTATATAATCAAGTATAATTTGCAGCAGTGCAAAACTAATAAATTAAATACTCATTTGGAACATTAATTGAATCAAAATTGAATGTAATTGAAGCTATAAACCATTCAATAACTCTTAATACAGTGTACAAGAGTTTCAGATCTGATCTAGAGCTTTTAGAGTATACAAAATCTCAAAAAAATACTTAACATGAAATTCTTGGAGTTGTAATACATTTCTTTAAATCTGGTCCAGCAATCTTAAATTTCCTCTAAAGGAATAACTCCTACATCAGTGTCAAAGTTTACACTACTTCTCATTGCGATGAAAAGTAGCAGTTCTCAATATCTATGCAAACGGATTCTTTACCCTCGAGCAATTGTGATTTGGTACTATCTTTAAATTGTGCCTCCTCTTTTCTTTCGGATAGACATGTGGATGAGTTAATAAATAAACCAGATGCAATATTATTTTCATAGAAAATTTAACATAACAATCCTTTGTAACACACCGTGCATGACTTTTAAATGGTGTATAAAATGCTCTTTTTGCTTTTCCAAGTTAAAGTCCTTTGCCATTATACTATATACAATTATTTGCCATTATACTATATACAATTATATAAGTCTAACATATATTTTACATAATTATACGCATATTATATTACACTATATAATATATATATTATAAATATATACATACATTCCATTAATATACATATTTCTCATATACATAATATACATAATTGCATTAGATATCTATAAAATTACATTTTATTATAATATATTTGGATATATTCCATTTATTATAATACACTCTCTAAAAAAAATCTTTATTATTTTAATTTTAATTTTTTATAATTAATATATACATTTATTTATTATTTACAATTTTTTATGTTTTTTTCGGGGCATGGTACATGCATAGTTGAGAAAAGATGAATCCTTAAATGAATTTGCTTTATTTTGATTTTATATAATATGTTTATTAATATAAGAAAGAACCTCATTCCAAACATGATATGAACCAAGTATTGCTAAGTGAGTTTACAAAAACATTAAATTTAAGAAATAATGTTTGTAAATCTTGTCATTAAAAATCTTGTTATTGTGAATATTGAGTAAGAAGAATATGCTATCATTTCATGAAATAAAATCCAAAAGAACTCCACAAAACGTAAAATGGCCTAGCAAGGAGAACCATCAAATCAACTATTCAAATCAAATCAAATATAAATGAAGAAAATACATAAATTTAATGACTCTTATTTTTTATCAAAATAAGGGGGGTTGTTGTTTGCCACAATAGTTACACATAGTGAGATTGGGAAGGCGATAGCACTGATAGAAATTCCACTTCATGATATGTCATGTACCTTGGATCATGACCTGTTGGTTGGTTAAGTAAGAAGAAATCAACAATTTCTTTATCATCAACAGAGGCAGAGTACAATGGTGTAGTGAATGTTACTACTCAAGATATTTGGTTGTAGCACTTCCTTACATAGTTGGGAGTTCGTTTTCATCATATTACAGTTATATGGTGTGATAATAAGAGTACTCTCAAGTTGTGTAGAGACCCAGTTCAGAGGTAGTGGACTAAGCACATCAAGGTTCATATGCACTTTAATCGAGGAAAGATTCAGGATGGAGTCATTGATATGCAACTATGTCCATCTTCAGAGCATGTGGTAGACATATTCACAAATCCTTTCACCAAACAATTTTTTTTCTCATTGAGGGACATTCTAGGAGTGAGGGATACATCATCTTAGCAGTTGAACATGTTAGCATTATTTTCTTGTTAGCAACATATTTTAAGGGGGGGAAGGGGGGTTTTTCCCACTGGGTTTTCCCTCTTTAGCTCACGTTTGTTCAGTTGTTATGCATCTATACGTGTACATGAGTACCTAACATGGCTTCATACTTTTGGGACTCCTCATTGTGCACACCTAGGTTATGTTTCAAGGGGGGTGTTGGGGTACATGTTGTTATGAGGAAAATCTCTCTATGGCTAGGGAAAAACCACAACATATGGAAATGAATGCAAAAATCAACTATATTCTCAAGTATGCTATATAAACAAATATGTTATCGAGGAAAGATAAAATGCCTACCTCGTCTAGACATTCGATGAATTCCACCATTGAGCACTTGACCCAAAACAATCTACCTACAACTAGTCCTCAACAACCAAGCAAATCAAGCATATGGTGATAATAAATGATGTTAGCACATTCAATAGCATAATCCATTAATAAACATGACAAATACGCCCATGGAATAATAATTCAAATATTTGCAAGATATCACTTGGATGGGAAAAGAGTATTTCTATTAATATATGATCAACAGAAGTGAAAATGTTACAGACTTCTGTGTCAACACAATTCGGAACCAAGAAACTAAATTCCTTCCAGTTGGGCCTCCACCACTTCAATCATCCACCAAATGCAAGCTCATAAAAGAGAAACAACGAGGTTCTCAATCAATAAGGAAAGATCTTGGGGGCTGAACATTGTGTTCAGACTTAAAGGATAAAGGGATGCAGATTCAATATGAAGTAAATAATTTCTTCAGAGTAACTTTGCCCTCAAAGTTGAATTCTTTCTCCTCTTTTCCATAGCTCGGAATTGGCCCATTTATAGCCTTCAAATAGAACTGAAGGGTCAAGTCAAAACGTTTCCAGTATGTGGAAGGCCAAGGATCATAGATCTCCTGTCGTGACATGGAAACCTGACACCATTTTTCATTTTTGGGCACAAACCCCGATGTATGTGGGTTGTAGTGGTGCAGCCTGCGTATATGCAAGTTGTATAGTAGGCAAGGTGCATACATGTGGGAAAAAATGTATTTTTAGCTCTGGAATTTGCAAAAAGGGATGACAAGTCTTCATATGGAAATGGAAAAAGGCCTTTTGTGCAATATTGCATATGGTGAGGCAAATATTTCTATAACAGATGCCCCCTAATGTGTGAGGTCAAAGGAGTATTTGCGATGGTCGAAATACATTATAAAAACCCAAAAGTGGAGTGATGGGGAACCAACTGGAAGAACTAGTTTCTCATTACATTCCTCACCGACTTTGCATACATGGCTGCCAATAGAATTACACTGCAGATCCATGTGAAAATGTACCAAAAAACTATCTGTAGCCATGAATAGGAAAATACAAATGTGGTTACATGCCAAAGGTTATCATAGTCACGAACAAGGCCCAGTAGAACCAGTCTCAAAATCAATATGAAGATATATGTATACAATGGAGTACAATTTGATCTCCCATGATCATTGAAGTCATATAGGTACTGGTCCGGTGAAAAGGAAGAAACAACTCAGGAATGTTGCGGCCACATATTGATGTCTTCAAGTCTTCTACACAATCCGCCAAAGGTGCAAGTCTACATCCTCTGAATAAAGGAGTTGAGGTCGAAAACAATGAGACATCATTTGATTACCGGTCATTAAGGTATATCGTTAACAAACGTGAGGCAACCTATCGATGAAGAAAGTAGGTATCAAGGCACCGAGTACATTCTTACAAGTGTGAATAAAGGAGTTGGGGTCGAACACTTGAAGGATCCCTCGATCACAAGACATTGATGTATTCCCAACTGTCGATGGCAAGAGAACCTGGCACTAAGGACTACAAGCCTCAGGGTACTCATAAGATTCTAGATCTCGTTTCCAGAATAGATGAGTTGAAGTCGATGGAAGGAGACCTGCTGAAAGGAGAGCATTAAGGCATCTCTCATCATTCATCATGAGGAACAAAGCAAGAGCTTCATGATTTGGAGGAAATTAGACGAAGAACATGTGCACGAACCAATGACCTTGTGCATCTTTCGCGTGTGCCAAGTGCAAGTGGTACAAGAAAAAGACCCTCTGAATAGCCAATGAGGAAAACTGTTGACAAAGGCAAGGAAACCACCAATAAGGATAATGGCATCCAAGACACTACACGAATCCCAATGTGTGAATAGATGTCTTGTCGTCGAACACAAGGAAAACTACTCAGTCAATGACCAATAATGACATGTTGACTGTTGGGTTCAAGGTTACCTACCAATGATGAAAGTAGGACCAGGGTGCATGATATGACTACAATATCATGTGATTCTAAGACAAACTAAGGGTATGGCCGACATGCAAAGTCAAGATTTTTTAGGAATGACCGACATAGATTGATAGGCTTCCTTTGAACAAGAGCATGAGACATATGGAAGACTCTGACAGCATAGACTCAATGATCAAACCATTAGATGCAGAATGCATCAATGGAATTCTCTATAGGGATTGGAAGAGTAACCATTCAGTAAAGAAAACTCTATGTAGTGAGCTCAGCTTCCTAAGGCCATGATAAACCCAAAATTATGATGACAAATGGACTCAATAAATTTGTGCTATGTTCAAAGGTGAAATGACTACTGCCAATATAAGATAATACTCCCTTCCTACATGTCTTTTTTGTTTTTTCATAGACAAATGAATGCTATGATACAAAGGAGGAAACGAGTGTCGCAAGTAAGCAAAACTAGTTCCAATAGTGGAAAATACCTATGCTCAATGCAAGGAGATGCATGCAAGAGATGGACACTCAGGGGAATGTTCCCTCCTGGGTATATGGTGTCAAATTGTGAAGGATATAAACGAGGCTTTTCTTGGTTGAAAATGCAAAACTGTTGAGGAAAACAATTTATAAAGCAAAGCAAGAACCGACTATAGGCTCAATACTGCAAGCAGGGGCATGAGATGCAATCACAACTTAACACCAAAAAATGTCCCTTTTCATGACATTTAGTATACTTGGTGTGAAAAAGGGATAAACTTGTACCAAATAGACGTCCTTTCAAATCCAATTTACGAGCGTGAAAGAGACAAGTTCACTCGACAATATTTTTGTTTTCTGAAGACGAGTTGGAAAAGATCTTAAATCAAACTCGGTTGGGATATTCTAAGCGTCAAGTCACAGGGGAGGCCAAGGCTCCCGTGCTAGAATTTGGTGGAATGTCAGTATCTTACGAATAATTGACATACACTTGGTAAAACCCAAATCTCTCCAATTCGAGGAGGATAAAGTGTTGGTGGAGGCTATTGTCTCCGTGATATATCAGATAATGTCTCTTACTGGAAAGGACATAGGCGAGGGCATTGGATACCCCACAAGACCATCCCAATTGAAGGGAACTTCCTCAAGACTTGGGGGGAGAGTACTCTAGGAGAGAAAAACTCTCTCGTGTTTAGAAGGAGAATTGTCAGGGATACTGACAACATGGTTGAAGGATCCATCACCCTCCAAAAGAAGAGTTGGATTGACCAGAGATTGCACTGGTACGACCACTTCTTCAATTCTAGGTTGAAGAGGATGTGGGAAAATAGGGATAAGGGACACATCACCCTCGACAACAAGGGTATGGTCAGGAGAGGATTGCAGTGGCATGACTGTTGTGTCAATCAAAGGAGAAATAGGGTGTGGGGAAACCACAGACACTTTAGAACCCAAAGGGCCCTCGGGTGAGAACCACGCTTCTAGTATCCCAGTTGTAGCTAGGCATAAACGAGTAAGGTGATTTCATTTGCAAGTCCTGCAAAGGAATTTAAGCTTACATCTAAGGCATCTAGGCTTCTTGATGCCCCCAACGTTGTTCCCAACTACTAGTGACATGCTCTCAACATGACTGGCAAAGGCGAGAGAGTCAGCTCCTACATGATGTACAAAGGTTGGAGATGTGACATTGATATGACTCATGGAGACTAAAGTGATTCCCCCAGCATGAATAGAAATGGTTGGGTGTGGGTCGTCAACATGACTTATAGAGGTTGTTGACCCATCTCCAACATGATTGGCAGAGGTTGGTGGTGGAGCTTCAGTATGACTAGCAGCAACTGAACTAGCGGTGATTTGTGGCATTTGATACTAAGGTCCATGGAAATATTGGCTTTGAAACATTGCACACTAAGAAGGGTCATGGTTTACCCTCTTTCCCTTTCCGAAAAGGTAGTATCCTCCACCTAACTGATCCAAATAGGTTTGTACAGGCATCATCATTGAAGTCTGCGAAGAGACAGAAGTATGATTAGGACTAGTCAAGTGAGGATATATGTTGCCCCCGTGTGAAGGGGTTTCGTGAAGAGGGCAGCCCCAACTGTAAAACTAATTCTCCATATATGAAATACCCGAGGATACATGTGGACCCGCCATGGGAAAAGTATTCGAAGGAATCGACATGGCGGACAAAGGATACACTGATGGGGTGTAATAAGTAAAATAAGCATCCATTTGAGTATTGGCTCCTGAAAGAGCATAACTAGGATTGGATCCCTAAGTGGGGAGGTTTCAACCTCCCACAGTGAAAGTTGGTTGAGGGACATGACTCATATCAAATGAAGATGTAGGCATCATGGCCATGGTGCCCTCGAGTCCAATGCTAGGATTCATATAAGTGGGCCAGGGAGAGGAGGAAAAGGTTGAAGGCACATTCGGCATTTCAATGGAAAAATGATTAGAGGCCAAAGGCATGGACTGAGTGTCATAGTTTTGCATACCATTATGAAAAGTGGACGGATTCATCCCCATGAAATGAGTGAACATCATGGGGGGGGGGGNAGCGGTAAATGAAGAAGACAAAGGAACTCAAAGAGAACACCAAAAATCAAAGGACCAATACGCACACAAATGAGGTAAAGTGGCTAAAAAGGGCCTCCCTCCCTAAAGAAGGTATGTCTCACCCAAGAGGGGCCTGAGACTCCCTGCTAAAGATTAGAGGTAACAAAATCAGTTATAAGGGCCCTCGTGGGATTAACAACTAGTCAGTCAGATCTCCCCAGAGAGGTAGTCCTCCATAAAGGTTGTGTATTGTCTTACCCTTATCTGACCTAGGGTTCCTGCAGAATAACCCCTTGTTATAACCCTAAATTGCACCATACATACATACCTGGCATCAGGCCATCTTACTTGCTATTTTTTCCAAGCCATCATTGAGCAACTCTTCTTAAAAACACTATTTTTGAAGATGTACACACCTTTCCCTACTACTACCCATGTATGTACGCTAGTTACACCACTATTGTCCATGTACGTACGCTAGCTACACCATTACAGCTCGTGTATGCCCACAAAAGTTGCAAAAAATAAAAAGTTGCAAGGAATTCATTGAGACTGGGGGTTGTTGGGTGGTTTCCAAACCAATTAACCACCTATAGCTTGTCACCCAACCGAATAACCATAATTTTTCATATAAAGGAGGTTTTGGGGTCTCATTACAAGGAGAAACATAAGAATAGTGAAACTTTTCCCATTTCACTTCCCCCCCTTGCCCAAAGAATTTGCAGCCACATTGTGAGTTTTGAGCCAGAATTTCTTATTCTTGCCCTTTTTCCTCATTCATAAGCCTATGCCCATTCTCTAGAGAGAAGTGTGAGAGGAGAAGCATACGTGGAATCACTTTGATCTTGGTGAAGAGGAGCCCAGGACCAGGTTCAAGGAGCAGTCGTCGATCTCATTTAGTAAGTGACTTTGTGAGATTAATATAAAGAAGTACTTTTTCCATCCCGCCATATGATGTGTTCAATCTTTATGTTTGATTTACATTTTGTTATGACATCTAACCCACTAATTCATATATAGAATAGATGTTTGTAGTTTCTTGTTTGTCTTTTGATGAATGCAGGTTAGATTTGGGAGGAGATTTGCAGTCAATAAGCGACCAAGCACATAGGGATCGACACCAGATGCAGAGTTTAAGGTAAGACTATCGAATCCCTATACTTTTTACTTTATGCATGAATGTGGGATATTGTCGGGATAGTTTTTAAAAGTAGGAGACTTTATATGGTTAGCTCTGAATGCACTTTAAAACAGTCTGTAGAGGGGTTTTCCCACTATAGAAAAATTGGTGACCATATTGGGCAGCCTCTAGGGTTTTTTGGGGATGTTTTTGGGTGTTTTAATTGGTTTGATTACCTATTTTGATTTTTTTGTAAGTTTTTGAGTCTTTAAGGGATTCTGGTTTGCCATACCAGTACTCCCTGCCTAGTCAGTTTGACTGTTGGTTTCTTTTTGGGGGGAAGTTATAGAGGTGTACGCGGCCTACAGTGGGTCTGCACACGTACATACATGCCCTACCTTTGGATGGCCCGCGTACATCAGATGTTGTTTAAGTTTCAGTAGCGTGCATGTGTCAGGGATATTTTTATTAAGAAGGGGCATTCATCCTCTTCCCTGTGTGAAGTCATACTTCTCAAGGGTTTCTTTATCTAGTACTGGTCTCTGTTATTACAGTCTTTAGCCTAGGTTTGACGTCAGTTTATTTATCTTTCAAGATTTCTTGTGTTCTTTGAAAGGGTTTTTTTACGAGTCTGTGAGTTTTTTTGTTTGGCCTTTGAGGTTCTGTCAGTAACTCCCTACGGTCCATAGTAGACCATAAGTCAGTTTCTTTGGTCTTGTCTTGTCTTCATTTTTCCCTTTTTCTTGCTTTAGAAGAAAAGAAAAAGAATCCATTTTCAAGTTTCTTATTTTGAAGAATAAACAAAAATAAATAAATAAAAGTTTTATTTTCATTGTTTGGTTAAGTAGTTAGGTTAGTTATTTTCAGGAAGAAGAGTTCTTTCTTAAGTTCTTTACTGAATTATTAAGACTTTAAGTATCTCATAGTCGAGTGAAATCAGTTTTAGGTTTTTCTTTTAAAAGATCTTAGAAAGAAAAGTATTTAGAAAAGTTGGTTAAAGAATTTCAATTTAAAAATATTTATTTGTCAAAAGAAGTAATTTTGTTTCCAGCATTTGTTCTTCTCTTTGGTCTCTTAAAAAACACCACCAGTTTCATTTCCATCTCTTTGACTTAAGACAAACCACTTAAAATCAACGCTTAATTAAAATTAATGAGACTTTGTGTTTGTAGGGTCCATCAACTAGATTAGGCTAGAGCCTTGATTTAGGTTGGAGATGAAACTCTTCAAGGATATAACACAAACATAGAAGTCTGTGCTAGGGAGTGAAAAAGTCCAGTAAAGTGGAAATTATCCAGGACCCCCTCTAACACAGGGGTTAAACATGAGGTCGTGTGCGGAAAGGTAGCAGAGATAACCCCTCCAAAGTCGGACCAAGTGTAGTGGGGAACACATATAGAGGGCTTGTCTTGGGATTATGTTGATCGCATTTGCTTCATGGGTCTCGAATATTTTCGAGGTCCTCAGTCGTCTTCTGGAACACTTGATTTCGATACCCTTGATAGGTTTTGGGCTTGATACCGTGCTCATTGCGGTCCACCTGACTGTCAACTGTACCTGCTTGGTAATTGTTCATGAGTTGGCAACCTAGTTACCTTTACTTTAGGGACTTACACATGTGACTGACGGGGTATACCGTAGTACTTAGGGAAGACATCGGGCCACACTTTGCAGAGTATACCCGGAGGGTGATTCCATATTCGAGTTGCACTTGCACTGATAAGTTTCTCTAGTGTTGGCTAGTGTAACTGTTCTTCAAACTAGTTGTAGTGGTTTGATTGATTTATCTCTAGGAACTTTTATAGTGTGTGTTTTGTTCTTCAACGTTAGAGAGCCCTAGTGTGTCATTGATCTTCTCTCATAGTGGAATATCAAGAGATTCATCGGTCACGAAGGCTCTTGGACCTGCCGCTGGTGAACTTGGAGCCACCACCGCCACCACGAAGGTGAAGACTTGACCAAGAAGGGTCATTTGAGCCGACCGGACCATAGGAAACTGTACCCGAGCCAACTCCAAGAGGAGAACATTCGATTCTAGAGGAAACAACTATTTCTGACCTTGGAACGGAATCTCTCGGTCCATATAACCCTCTGATCATTGTCTTGTTGGTGCCACTTATCATATAGCTTTCCCCTCCAAGGGTAACACATCACGAGCGTCAGACAGTCCTGCAAGCAGCGATGGAAGCAAATGTTGCTACTTTGTCGAGGATTCCTCATACTCCCTCTAC
>ML808745.1:101569-118148 GCA_009831015.1 Picea engelmannii
ATAACATCTCAACAAGAGCAATATCTGAATGTTGGCCTAGGCCATGGTTTTTACCAGAACCCGGGCCAGCAACCTAACTTTTCCTGGCAACCTAGTGCTATCCAAATTCCATGCTCCTTTCCTCCTGTACATACTCAACAACCCAATCTACCATTTCTGGAAACGTTGCATTTTCCATACTTGTCGAGATTGTTAAATGAACCAATATGTCATGATACGCATTGGCCTCCCATACCGAAAAAGTTTCCCTCAGACATTCCAAAGTTCGAGGGTAAGCCTAACAAAGATCCAGGCAATCATATGACCATGTTTCACCTATGGTGATCGTTCAAATCTTTGAGGGATGACTCCGTCCAGTTATGTCTGTTTCAATCCACTCTTATCGAGAGTGCCATGAAATGGTACATCGAGCTCGACCGCTCAAGATACTCTACTTTTGGTGAATTGGCAATGATTTTCTTAAACCATTTTCAATTAATTGTGAGATACGATGTCGGCACAAAACTACTAGCCAACTCTGAGCAAACAAAGGCTAACCATATCTCTGATCATATTCGAGAATGGCGGTGCTGAAAGAGTTTGATAAAAGTACCAGTTCCACCATCATTCTTGCTGGAATGGTTCCTTAATTATTTGGTACCCCAGCTATCCAAAGACTTAGCAACTTCGGGGGTCTTTTCAGAGGAAGAGGCGATAATGAGAGTTCAACATCTAGATCTGATTTACTCTCAGTCTGGTTTACTTTACAAGGTTTTTCCAGATGCATCAAGGTTTATTCTTGACAAGACCAGACATAAGTCTGGACCACATGTTGATGGAATCGTCGGTTCAACACAAGCGAAGCCCACTGATCCATTTTCAAACCAATTGTAGCAATTGTTGATACAGCAGAAAACGGCCAGCCAAGCCTCTAGTTCAGTTGCTCCCCCTACTCAGACGTCGTATGTACACAGTGTGCAATCAATGAACCCAAAGGCCAACCAGCAGGCTGAAGGGAAGAAAAAATAGTGGAAGAAGGGTAAGGGGGATAAGAAACCCACCAATAATGATGGAGGGGGCAACATGGAGAGAAAGAAGTTGAAGTATCTGTGTAATCTTTGCGTGGAATACCACTCGACTCACCTATGCCCTCAACTCGCAGAGGCCCAAAAGTTATTGGCGCAACAGCAGCCTACAGTGTTAATGAACCCCTTTCCTCATGGGAAACATTTAACTCAATCCCCTGCGAATGCGGATGGGGGCAGTCAAGGACCCCCTTTGTCATTTAGCAATCCCTCAACCTTGAACGTTTATATGTTGAAAGGTGATGCTCACATAGTTATTAGGACACATGATTATGGAATGAAAAAAAACTTTTGAGAAGGGTAAAGAGGTCAAGAACTCATATGTTCCTCTCCAAATCGAGAGAACGATGGGCGAGACAATGACACACATCACGAAAGGGGCATTCAAAAAGGCTTCACAGAATCCAAACACGAGGGTCGCCCAGAATTACTCTGTGGTGGAGGATTTGTCACAAACCCCTTGCTCAATGTCTGCTTTGGAGGTCCTCCAAAGTTTCCCTTCACAGAGAAAGGATCTGCTACTTGCCTTAGGATCTACTGAGACATGTAATCCAGGAACTATCATGCTTGATACGACTAACCTAAATCCTCGTCTCCCATACCATGTTGCGTTTCAGATAGTAGTGGCTTACCCCACGAAATCTTATACCCAAAATATTTTCCACATGATGGTTGATGAGGGAACCTCGACATGTGTGATGTCATTGGCATGTTGGAAGGCCATTGGCCAACCCGTTATGTCTCCATCACCTACTCTTATTACATCTTTCGATGGGCATTCGTTCAAACCACGTGGAATCATCCCTTCTTTCCCCGGGCAGTTAGGAGGGAAGACCATGTGTGTCGAAGTTGAAGTGGTTGATGCACCTCTCGACTAGAACCTCTTGTTAGGAAGGAGTTGGAAATATGTTATGCATGTAGTGGTCACCACATCTTTTAGGCTCTTGTTGTTTCCACACGCAAGGCCGACCTTTTTAAGGGTGCGCACCCCCCCAAAAAAATAAAAGAAATACAGAAAGAAAGCATGGAAATGCAGGACGGGCTAATTTGTACTTACTTGGTCCAAGCGGAAGTTCATTTCATCCATTGAAGCTCCCAGAATCAACTTCTTTAACAAAGGGGTGTTTTTTTCTTTTTGGTCAATTCTCAATTTGCAATGGTGATAATGAGCTGCCAGCTTCTATTTATAGACTTTTTTGGGCCTTTTTGTCATTTTTTGACCCCCGTTGTCATTTTTTATGGCTTGAAAATCATTTAACGTGGTTCTTGAGTTTCTCATTCGATGTTATGATACACTTTACTTTTGGTTTGGAAAACTTTTTGGGAGTTGGGGCACTTTTAAGGTCCTTTGGTGAAAAGTCGTTTTTCCAACTTTGTGCATTTAAGTTAGGATTCCACCTCCACTTGTTGCACCTCATTGTCTTTTTCATTTTTCCATAGGATCGATCCCACCGAATTGTGACACTAAACCATCATTACTTCTCTAGAAGTGTCGTAATTTAGTGGTAGAGCCCACCTTCACATGGATGCCCTAGGTAGATCCTAGTTTCATTTTGGTGTCCATGCCATCGTTAATGACTATAGGCTCGGGATTCCTTTTATTCTTGCCTTGATTACGAGTTTGAGCCTTCACAGGTATGATATATTATCACTCTTGGCCTCACCCTCGGGACTCCCAAAAAATGGGTCTTCTTTTAAGCCCTTTTCAAACCCTCTAAACATGAAAATATTATCGAGCGATCTTGTTTCCCTTCATGCTCGCCAAACTAAAATTTGAAGGCACGTATGTCCGGTGGTATTTGACCCCTTTTTCAGTCTGGATGGTCAATTGTACGAACAAAGGTATACTCTAGGAACTTCAGTTTGCTAGAAGAGTATTCTCAGGTATAATTTTAACCCCTTTTGGACCTGAGGGACTAAATTTACGAAAAAGGAAACCCCACAAAGTTCATAATTAATCTCTTTTCAGACTCCCTAAAATTGAAAATATTGTCGAGTGAGCTTATTTCTTCTCACTTGTTAAACGGTCCAGAAGAACATCCATTACAGAGTCCATAGTTAATCTATTTTCAGACTCCCTGAAAGTGAAAAGATCGTCGAGTGACCTTGTTCTTTCACACTCATTAATTAGTTCAGAAAAACATCTACTAGCATGAGTTTACCCCTTTTATGGCCTATAGATTAAGGAGGAAAAAGGTACACCTCGGGAGATTCGTCTCGCCGGGAGAGTTCTATTTAGTATATTTATACTTTTTCGAGCTAAGCAGACTAAATCTAGAAAAAGGCAGCGAGTCCATAGTTAAGCTCTTTTCAGACTCCTTAAAATTGAAAAGATTGTCGAGTGATATTGTCTATGTCACACTCATTAAAATGGTTTTGAATAGGCATATTTTTGGTGCTAGTTTATCTATTTTTCGAGTTGAATAGACTATCTTTGAAAAAGGTACCCCAGTGGAGTCTTCTTTTATTCTTTTTCAGACTCTCTAAATATGAAAAACCACCGATCTTACCTTCTTTGGGCTCATAAAAAATACACTGAAGGGGGTTTCATCGTGTCTTTCTAATCACAGTTGCATATCTATGTATTTGGCCTAATGTCGGCTCCATTTTTCTCTCAACTGAACCTTGGAAGCATGCCTTATACGCAAGCCTTGTATCACTTTGCCTCTGTGATCTGACACCTTAACATATCGAGGAATTTTCCCCAAGTGTCCTTTTCCTGCACACGTCTTCTTGCTATGAGCATTAGTGTGTTCCTTGAGCTTGGAACTAGTATGCTTGTGACACTCTTTCCTCCTTTGTAATGCAGCATTCTTTTATTCTTTTTCAAGCTCTTCAAAATATTGAAAAATACAAAAAAATCAAATATACCCCAAAAAGAGGAAGGGAAAAGTATTTTCTTTTTATGGAATCATAATGAGTTGCCCTTGGACAAAGCACATCATTTCGTTTATCGTCAAGCATTAGGATTTAATATGACCTTAGGAAGTTGTTCTCGTAACATATATATGTGTCCTCCGTTTGGTTATTCTTCCAAAGATATGGAGAGTTTTTGTTGCCTCCTGCATCATGAACTTATGTCAATGACATGCTACATGAGTCTGATCATCAGTCGTGCTATTGTCCAAGGGAATTTTTACCCAACTTGAGTCAGCCCTTCTGCAGTTTGTCTCTTGACCTCATGCATGGCCATCCCGAAATTCCAATCAAGTCCTTGTTCGAAATCAGTGAATTTCTCTGCCTAATCATCAAAATCCTCTTGTTTGTTCCTCGACGAGTTGTCAAAGACCTATGGGTAGTGAAGTTGTACACTCACATTACACTCCCACTAGAGTTTGAAGATCTTGAAGTTGTTTCTCGAGCTCTGAAGGCCTCATCTCCAGCCATCATGCGTCATTTGGCTTCTTGAAGATGGATAATATGCATGTATATCTTTGATTTTGAGATGTATATCCATTAATGTGTATTGCTTGCAGCTACACTTTGTATAGTTATATGACATGGATATGCAGTGTATTTGATTGGAAACCATGATTTATTTCATCCCGAACATGGGTATTCCCGCCTCAATGAGACAATTATTAGTTTGTTGATGGCACCTCCCGAACTCTGGTCTTGGGCTCATTCGCTTCATACGTTGGTGAATATTTGTAATGTATTTCGGCCATCAGATGCTATTTTAACCTCACACATTAGGGGGAAACTATTATAACCCTAAATTTCACCGTACATGCATACCTGGCATCAGGCCATCTTACTTGCTATTTTTTCCAAGCCATCAATGAGCAGCTCTTCTTTAAAACATTATTTTTGAAGATGTATGTGCCCTACCCCACTACTGCATGTGTATGTACACTATATGCACCACTACTTCCTGCGTATGTACGCTAGATGCACCATTACAGCTCGTGTCTGCCCACAAAAGTTGCAAAAAATAAAAATTTGCAAGGAATTTGTTGAGATTACAGGTTGTTGGGTGGTTTCCAAACCAATTGACTGCCTATAGCCCGTCACCCAACCGAATAACCATCATTTTGTCATATAAAATGAGGTGTTGGGGTCTCATTCCAAGGAGAAACATAAAAACAGTGAAACTCTACCCATTTCACTTTCCCCCCTTGCCCCAAGAATTTGCAGCCACATTGTGAGTTTTGAGCCAGAATTCTTTATTCTTGCCCTTTTTCCTCATTCATAAGCCTATGCCCATTATCTAGAGAGAAGTGTGAGAGGAGAAGGATACGTGGAAGCATTTGGAGCTTGTTGAAGAGGATCCTAGGACCGGTTTTGAGGAGCAGCCATCAATCTCATTTTGTAAGTGACTTTGTGAGATTAATATAAAGAAGTACTTTTTTCGTCCCGCCATATGATGTGTTCAATATTTATGTTTGATTTACATTTTTTTATGACATCTAACCCACTAATTCATATACAGAATGCATGTTTGTAGTTTCTTGTTTGTCTTTTGATGAATGCAGGTCGGCCTTGGGAGGATATTTGCAGTTGAGAAGCGATCGAGCGCATAGGGATCGAC
Source organism: Picea engelmannii (assembly GCA_009831015.1). Taxonomy (NCBI): domain Eukaryota; kingdom Viridiplantae; phylum Streptophyta; class Pinopsida; order Pinales; family Pinaceae; genus Picea; species Picea engelmannii. The sequence continues at coordinate 107,165 of ML808745.1, forward strand.
ACTGGACGTGGAGTTTAAGGTAAGACTACTGGATCCCTATACTTTGTACTTTATGCATGAATGTGGGGTATTGTCGGAATATTTGTTAAAAGTAGGAGACTTTGGATGGTTAGCTTTGTCTGCACTTTAGAACCCTAGTGTAGTCCGTAGGGGGGTTTTCCCACTATAGCACCCCTGTAAGTAACCTATGTGGCACTTAAGTCAAGAAACTAAGCAACCAATGTATAACCGATGCATAGGCGAGCAGTCGTAAGTCCGGTCCACCGTATGGGCAGGGTAGCAAAGCCTGAAACCTTGAAAGTATCGCCTCTCACAGAGGTAAAGGCACTAGAAATATCCCCAGATATGAATAGGCCCCCAAAAATATCTCTGACGCTAAGAAGGTATCGGGGGGATATCCCTTCAACCAACCTTGCACGACCTCATGATTAACTTCGTTGTAAGCAGAGCCTCCTGATATGAACAATTATACAATGGATTTTTCCACTCCCTTTTTCAGACACATATGTTGATTTAATTGCTTTGGAGAAGTTTACTCACAAAATCCTATTCCAAGGCACTAAATCCTAATCTAGTTTGTGCACCCTAGAAAATAAAATCGTGACTAATCAATTTTAAATTATAGCGTTAATTTTAATGGTCATGCTTACTCAAAAAGGTATGGTAGTGAAACTCATGATGTTATGACTCAGTAAGAAAAGTAAATATGAATACAATGCAAAGTCCTAACTTCAATTTTCAATGAATGATATGCTTCTTAAAACAAATGCAATTTTCAATTTCAACTCTACAATTCTGAAGTAAAAAAATAAAAATTGCAATCTTTCTTTACATGCACTAAGCTAATGACAAAGACTCAAAAGATCAAAAATGCCAAGCAATGCAAAATGCCTAATATTTATGTATTTTCAATATAAGGAAAATGAAAATGCATGGACTGAAAAACAACTTGATATATAAACTCTATTGTGTATAGAAACAGACAACTCAAGTAGGATACCAAGCAGCAAGACACCCAGCCCAATGTATAAGGACAATCAAAATGAAAATATGATGAGAAATACTTTGCCTAGAAATTCAACCAAAGATAAGTTTCCTTTCATCCCTCAGAAACTTAACAATCACTACAGAGACCCGAGAAGACTCAGCAATCATCAAAACCCACCCATCAACCACCAAACCCAGAAAACAAGCAAAAGAGGTTGATGTACATGATTGTTCAAGAAAACAGAGCGTATGTACACAGCTTTCAGAAGGACAACCCGCGTATATACGTGATTGTCAAGAAAAAATTCACATATATGTTTCACAAACAAGGCTAGGAAATGGAGAAGGTTGAAAAACTCAGACCCGGAGTGAACAGAGGTTGTCAAGCAATGATACGACAAGAAACGCACTAGGAATGAGAGAAATCCAAGGAGAAAAAACACTCCAAACCCCAAGAAAGAAGATTCATCTCCCCAGTATGGTCGCCAATTCTTTTACGAGGAAAATCTCTCTATGGCTAGGGGAAAACCACAACAGACGGAAATGACTACAGAAATCATATCTATTCTCAAGTATGTTACATAAACAAATATGCTAGCAAGACAAGATAAAAGTCCTACCTCGTCCAGACATTCGATGAAGTCCACCATTGAGCACTTGACCCAAAACAATATACCTGCAACTAGTCCTCAACAACCAAGCAAAGCAAGCATATGGTGATAATAAATTATGTTCGCACATTCAATAGAATAATCCATTAATAAACATGACAAATATGCCTATGGAATAATAATTCAAATATTTGCAAGATATCAATTGGATGGGAAAAGAGTATTTCTATTAATATATGATCAGCAGAAATGAAAATGTTACAGACTTCTATGTCGACACAGTTCGGAACCGATAAACTAAGTTCCTTCCAGCTAGGCCTCCACCACTTCAATCATCCACCAAATGCAAGCTCATAAAAGAGAAACAATGAGGTTCTCAATCAATAAGGGAAGATCTTGGGGGTTGAACATTGTGTTCAGACTTAAAGGATAAAGGGATGCAAACTCAATATGAAGTAAATAATTGCTCCAGTAACTTTGCCCTCAAAGTTGAATTCTTTCTCCTCTTTTCCATAGCTCGGAATTGGCCCATTTATAGCCTTCAAAAGGAATTGAAGGGTCGAGTCGAAACGTTTCCAGTATATGGAAGGCCAAGGATAATAGATCTCATGTCATGACATGGAAACCAGACACAATTTTTCATTTTTTGGCACAAATCCCTATGTACGCTGGTTGTAGTGGTGCAGCTTGCGTATACACATGTTGTATAGTAGTCAAGGTGCGTACATGTGGAAAAAAAATGTATTTTTAGCTCTGGAATTTGAAAAAAGGGATGAAAAGTCTGCATAGGGAAATTAAAAAAGGTCTTTTGTGCAAGATTGCATAGGGTGAGGCAAATCTTGCTATAACACATGCTCAACTACATACTTAGTGAAATACTCATTTTTTCCATTTTCCCTACTGTTTAGGAGGATTGTTATTTATAGAAAGTGTATTTTTAGTCGATGGAATTCTATATGTAATACCATGGGAAAATACCATGGGTTTCCAAATCCATGGGCTCATAAACCACCATTAGCCAAATTCCTATTTTTTAGCTACCATTAGGCCAATTCCTATTTTTTAGCCACCATTAGGAAAATTCCTATTTTTAGAAGATAATTCCTATTTCCTTAATTTTAGGAGATATTTCCTATTTCATGGCTATAGATCGCACTTTAGTAAGAATATTAGCCTCCTAGAGAAGTGCACATTTCCCATATAATACTTGGAGTTAACTCACTTCACTTATTTAGTGACTTTCCATAATTAGCAAATTCTCACTCAATTAGGACTTTACTTCCATTCTTGGTCTCTAGTATTATTCTAAGAGATTTTTTCTATTATGGAATGCATGTTTACTTCATGTAGAGTTCTCACTTATTTCACACCTATATTTTTGACATTTTCTTATTATTAGAAACTTTTGACTTTAGTTGGTTGTTTCTATTGGGAGAAGTTACTTTTTTACTTGAGCATGCACATGGAAATCCCAAACTAATGCACATTACTCCTCATGTGGAGAGTCTTATATATTGTACTCATTATCAAGTATTAATACATTGTGATTAGAGTTGGTTTCTTAGTATCTTATGTGTGAAGATTGATTTTATTTTTCACTCTCCTCTCTCCCTTTTGCAATTAGCTAGTGTAGTATTTCCTTCTCACAATTAGGTCTTGGATTGTAGTTTAATCCTACAGCAACAATTAGAAATGGAGGTTGTAAGTAAGGGAGGCCTTTCTCCTACTTCCACCTCAACTTGATTTTTATTTCCTTCATATTTCCCTCTTACCACCCATTTGCCAATTTTCACATGCAACTCTATGTGACTAATTTTCAGATCTGAAAATTGCTTCCTAGTGAGCTAACAGTAAACCCTAGATTTTATCATTGAACAATTTTACACTGAAAAATTGTTGACTGAAAATATATGCGGTGGAAACAAAAAGATTAGAGATGAATCATTAAACACATGAAACAAAAAATTTATGTTCTATAACTTTATCAATTTCATAAATTCTAAGGGAAAAACCAGCCCTCCCAACCAATACAAATTCACCAAAATATGAGGACAATCTTGTCCTTCCAAAACCACAAAATCAGAAAACCAAACCTCGGCAAATCCCTGTAAATTTCCTCTTCCCACAAATCTGCTACAAACCACTTGTATGGTTTGCTAACGTCACCAGTAATGTTGTTGATGTCAATCTATATGGACCTACTTCTGCCCAGAAAACTTTGTACATATGTACGCAATTCACCTTATTGCAACCTGCGTACATGAGCGGTTGTTCCCCACTGCAACCCACGTATACATGATTGTTCCTACTGCAACCCGAGTACATATGCGATTGTTCCCATTACAACCCGTGTATATACACAATTGTTCCCACTTCAACCCGCATACATGTATGAAAAATTGTACAGACACTTCTGTACTATTCACACAATTTCTTCCTTCTATAGTTGCCTCTCTCCTAGGATAAATTTGTCACAATTGTATAATTTTACTTTGTTGAAATAACCAAGCCTCCTAGCACAAATGGTTGCTCACTTATGCTAACTCCATACTTGCACAATTGATGAAATGTCACAATGATTTCTCTCCTTTATATACAAGTCCAATGAGTGAGATTAGGCATCCTTTCTAAACTCAACAATTAATTAGAATATTTTAATCCTCTTTTTGGGTGTGGCACCCCCACACAATCCCACAAATCCCATCATTTTTTCCATGCATCCCTAGCCTCATTCTTAGGACGATTTCATTGAAACGAAAGGTTGATCTGGTGCCAACATAGATTCCCACATGTCTGACGCCCTGTCCTCTTATGGGAATACCTCCCAAAGATACAATAAACAACACTCCCTCTTAGCGAGGGAGGTATCCCATCCACCATCATCTGGATGTACCTATGTCTCCCACATTGAAAGTGACTATGTCTCCTCTACCACAACTACACTTCAATCCTCCTAATTGATTGCTCCCTCTGCACTAAAGCAAATCCTTCTCTCTAGTCCTCCTATGTAAGGTACTAGATCTATTATAATAGTCGAAAACATAACTATTGCAAAGAATAATCATTGAACAACACAATAGATGAAACCATAACAACAGAATAATACCTTTGTTGATAGGAAACAATGTTCATTTGCCTCTTTGAGGGGGAAACCTCCAACAGAGTAGTGCTATATTACAATAATTCTCAAGACAAAAAATTGTATACCCTCTACTCCTATTTATACTAAATCTATCTATCCAAAAGAACAATCTAGAGGAAGATCCTTCTAGAAGCAGAAGCTTCTATTAGGTCTTCTTACATTTGACTTATTCTTCCTTATTACTAGGCCTTATTAATATTGGCCTTTATTACATGGAAATATATTATTCTAACTACGTGAGGGGTTAGGGAGGTGTTGATATCATTTCTCGTTTACATATTTTTCCTTCCCCATTCTATTTTCCCAACTTCTTTTTTTTCCATTTATTTTCCCTCTTCTATACCTCCACTTGTTTCCCTCATTCTTTTTTCCCTTATTCTATCCCTTTCTAGTTACCATACTTAGTCGTATTTCAAAAATTAGCGGGTTCACAGGTTGGAAAACCTTCATCTCCATCCACTTTTCTATGTCATAAGTACGATCGACCGCCTTTCTACACTTAACGTTTTTTTATCATCCATAACCGCGGTTTCACGTGTTCCCAGGTTGGTGGGTTCATGAAAAGCTCCATATTAAAAATTGCTCTCATCTATCCCTGCCATTCTCATGTTTTTCCCAATATACATTAAGTGTTATTTAATGCTAACAATGGATCGTGTAGGCTCCAAAAATATCATCATTAATAGCAAAAGGCTTGAGGAGATTACTCATTAAATTTCATTAAAACACCATTTTCCAAGGGATTATATTATTGTCATCTCTCCAAAAATATTTATTTCAAGTTATCATCCAACTAAAGAAATACTCTTGTCAACCTATGGCAATAGCAGCTAGACAAAATTTTTGTGGTGATACTTTAAATATCTTTGGTTGTGAAGACCAGAACTTTCAATGGTGTAGAGCATATTCATATTATTCCTCTCCTCCTGCACAGAAAGACGTAATTTGGGCATCTAAAATTGCTTGCGCAGGGTGTGTACCTGAGGTCTTTGACTATAAAGAACTTGTTGCATGGTGCATGGAGAAGTACGTGCCAAGCCATAGAACTATACAACTCCAAGATCAATCTCTTATTTCCCTTTCACCACAATTTTTTCGCAAGATGTTGAAGCTCTCAGAGTCGGTGCTTACCTTCAAAGGAGAAGACTGTAGAAATTTTTTGAATAAACATAGCAATGGCCTTGACCTCCTGCCTGAATATTTGGAGAATTTTGCATCTATTCCAGAAGACATAACCAGGATCCAGGTCGACTCTATTAAAAACCCCTTTCGATAAATTGCATGGTTTTTTACCAGTTTGACAGGTCAGGAAAGAACTTCCTCTATCTCTTGCATGATTTTATATATCCTGTATTTTACAGTGAAAGAACATGTCATCTTTGACTGGGAAAATGGATTTGTATTGAAATCTCGTCCCAGTTAACACACTATAAAAGGGACAAAAAAATATTTATGGCTTCCTATCTGATATTCACTATAGTGTATTGTTGTTGTTGGAACACATTTAATTTTGAGATTTTGAGCTTTAGATTTTGCCTCTTAGAAATAAAATTTTCACCCAAAAAGAAAAAGAAACTTAGTGATTCACCTTTTAAATTCAAAATATAAATTCATCCTTGGTTTAAAAGACTCTTATGATATCCATCGTCGATTGGCTACTCTAATTTTATCAAACGTTCTTAATGATCTCTTAATGGTAGAAGTTGCTTGAGTTTTAAATAAAGTCCCCAACGTCCGCTTCAGAGCTTCACGCTTCGGGTATTCCAACAAGTCTAAACAAGGAAAACCCCGAACACCAAAGTGCCGAAGTACTTAAGGCTAATTCAAGGTTTAAAACATGATAAAGTAAAACATAAAAGTGAGTAATAGGAGATTAACTTCTTCGTGAATTTTACCTTAGGGAGATTTATACCCAACACTCACGAACGTTGAAGTATTAACGATGTGTATGATTGGCTAAAGTTAACAATTTGAATTGCAATTAGTAGTTTTTATTCAATGAAGAACTTACAGACTTCTCTTGTTATAGGCAGGTTAATCTTATTTCCTCAAAGATAATGTCACCGCAAAAAGTTGCAAGAAAACTTGATGGATCAGAGCTCAAAATCTAGTGGAACGATAAATTAGTTCAGAAGCTAGATAAACTAAGAAAAAAACCAAATATATCAGGGAAGGGGCTAAATCGACAAAAAAGGGAGCACAAAATCTCTGAAGTGCTAAGTCTCCAAAGTACAAGATATTGATTCTTCTTTCGCATGTCCTTTTGATTTCAACGGTGAGGATTTACTTCGAAACTATGGGATTCAGGTGTTCCAAGGTGAAAATATCTGAAATGCTAAATCCCTAAAGTGGAGGATCTCCTTCCGCATGTCCTCTTGATTAGCAGATATTTACTTCGGAACTCCAAGCTTTAGGAGTTCTCGCTCCATACATCCATCTTTCTTCTGAAGTGGTTATCTCTGAAGCGAGAGATCTAGCGCCTCGTGTCCTTTTGATTTGGATGCTTGAGATTTACTTTGGAGCTATGGGTCTTCAGGAGTTCTTTACTCGGCACCGCTTGCCTCCTTCCAGAGTATGAAATAGTCAAATACGGAGATCGTCTGACACCTGTCCCCCACTCAAATCGATGGATAGGAATTGCATGAAATTAGCTCTACCTTCTCTACATATGACCAAGAATTGTGACATCGGATTAACCTTTGGGCGCTTATTTCACTTTGTGAGATCTAACAACCTATATTTCTCTCGCCTAGATCAACGGTCGAGAGTGATTGTAGGGTGCAGAGTTGGGTGGGGTTTAATTTCGATAGGAAGTCCCGCAATTTAAACCGTGGTTTTCTCTCGAGGTTACGTGTCATCACCAGATACATTGCGAGGCGAAAACTAGGTTACCTCAAAACCATTTCTTCGTGCCCCCGCAAAATAGAAAACCCGTCACATTTTCATAGCCTATCCCCCTCTCCACCTATCACCCACTCTTACTACATGTCACTTCCTGAAAGACACACCACCTTCCCATAAAAATGTCACGTTGACCTAGCTATCCAATCGTCATCGCCACAACTTCAACCGCAATTATTTACACCAGTAAACTCATTGCAGGTGACAAATGACTTGAGATACAGTCAGCAGTAAAGACCAATCACACAGCAGATGTCAAACATGGACCATCAACAGATGACATCAAATTAAATCCAACTAAATTTCAAATATTCTTATGACATACATTCAAACCGAAATGTTTCTTTCAGAGATCATTGTAATCGGTTTCAAACCAAAACGTTTCTTTCAAAGATCATTGTAATCGGTTTCAAACTGAAGGAACTCATATGGTATAAATATTAGGAGTTCTGAATGTATCAAAGGGGGGGGGGCAGCCCGGAATCCTTTGAGGCTAGGATTGTAATGTAGTATTTTCAGCAATACATTTGATAGAAGCAAAGAGATTCTATATCTCATTATGTTAAATTCTCTCGTTTTCCTATTTCTTGTTTCTAAATTTTTCATTACTTGTTTTTCTTTTACTCTCTTTTATTTAACTTGTAATAGTTACAATTCAATGATACTTCTGTTGTGACTAATTAAGAACATTATTTCAAGTGTGTTTTTTCCTTTGTTCTATTGTGAGTAGAACAAGACCTACATTTTAATTGTTTTGCCTTATTTACAAGTTATATTTGTTCATAGTTTTTCCTCTGTCTTGTTGTGAGTGAGACAAGACCTATGTCCAGATATTTGAAATCATTGTCATTCTTCTACCGAAAGGAAGACCATATTTATCATAATTGGATACCTGGATTTTTCTTTCAATTTTTTTCTATCTCTTATCTTCTATCCATCCTTATGATTTTAAATGGATTTAGCAAATGAGGTCATGTCTCTTTTTTTCTGATTTTTAATGGTTTAAAGGTTCTTTCAGGCCTATTTCTAGAACCCTCCAATAATTGATCAATCACATATTATTATCTTTTTCAAAATGTGCTAAGGCTTGGATCTATTACAGCCTAGAGTCAACTCTTGCGACAACATTTTTTGGCGTTGTTGTCGAGGATGGAGAAATGAAGTTACTTTTCCCTGGGAGAACGACAAGTAAAAACTTTAATCTTTGATGGTGAACAAATATTGAATGGGAATTCAATTGGTTGTGATCATTCACCTAGCGACTCCTTGGGTCGAAGACTCCACATAATTCACTGGCGACTCCACTGGTTCCAAGATGTCAATTTCTATCACTACGAGGTTTGCTCCTTTGGAATTTACAAATGTTTTTGGTTTTCCAAACGTGGTTCTAGACCACAAACTTTGGGAAGATTATCTTCCTAAATTTAAACAGGATAAATATGACAATATTCTTGAACCCCTGTTTGAGTTTCATAAGCTTATGAATCAACTAGATATTCATCATGAAGGTGTTTTGATGAAACTGTTTATGTTTAATCTGGGAGGATATGCTCGTCAATGGTATAAGTCTCTTCCTCATTCCATCATTTCATCATTGAAGTAATTCCATGTAGTTTTTCATAAGCATTGCAAGAGGATCTATCCAGCTGATTTTATTTTTGAAGACCGTTGCAATTTAAATTTCGTAGAACAAGATTGTAAAGATAATCAATTTGCTGATGAAAAATAAGAACATGATAATCCTGGCAAGTCCTTTGTCTTAATTCACTTCCTCTATCTCTCACATGATTTTATATATCTTTTATTTTACAATGAAATGACATGCCATCTTTTACTGGGAAAAACTAATTTCTATCGAAATCTCGTCCCAATTAACGCAGTATATAAGGGACGAAAAATTATTTATGGCTTCCTATCTGATATTCACTATAGTGTATTGTTTTTTATGGAACACGTTTAATTTTGAGATTTTGAGCTTTAGATTTCGCCTCTTAGAAATAAAATTTTCACCCAAAAAGAAAAAGAAACTTAGGTATTCACCTTTTAAATTCAAAATATAAATTCATCATTGGTTGAGAAGACTCTTATGATATCCATCGTCGATTAGCTACTCTAATTTTATCAAACGTTCTTAATGATATCCGAACTATAGAAGTTGCTTGAGTTTTAAAGAAAGTCCCCAACATTCGCTTTGGAGCTTCACGCTTCGGGTATTCCAGCAAGTCTAAACAATGAAAACCCTGAACATTGAAGCGTCGAAGTACTTAAGGCTAATTCAAGATTTAAAACATGATAAAGTAAAACATAAATGTGAGTAATAGGATATTAACTTCTTTGTGAATTTGACCTTCGGGATATTTATACCCAAATTATACCCAACACTCACGAACGTCGAAGTATTAACGATATGTATGATTGGATAAAGTTAACAATTTGAATTGGCAGTTTTTATTCAATGAAGAACTTACAGACTTCCCTTGTTATAGGCTGGCTAATATTATTTCCTCAACTATTATGGCGCCATGAAAAGTTGCAAGAAAACTTGATGGATCAGAGTTAAGAATCTAGTGGAACAATAAATCAGTTCGGAAGCTAGATAAACTAAGAAAAAAACCAAATATAGTAGGGAAGGGGCTAAATCGATAGAAAAGGGAGCACAAAATCTCTGAAGTGCTAAGTCTCTGAAGTATGGGATCTCCTGTCGCATGTTCTTTTGATTTCAATGGTGAGGATTTACTTCAGAACTCTGGGCTTCGGGCGTTCCAAGGTGAAAATCTATGAAATGATAAATCCTTGAAGTGGAGGATATTTTGTCGCGTGTCCTCTTGATTTCAACAATGGAGATTTACTTCGGAACTCCAAGCTTCGTGATTTTTCTCTTCATACATACATCTTTCTTCCGAAGTGGTTATCTCTGAAGCGAGAGATCTGGTGCCTTGTGTCCTTTTGATTTGGATGCCTGAGATTTACTTTGGAGCTCTAGGTCTTTGAGAGTTCTTTACTCAACACTGCTTGCCTCCTTCCAAAGTACGAAATAGTCGAATACAGAGATTGTCTGACATATGTCCCCCACTCAGATTGATGGATAGGAATTGCACAAAATTCGCTCTACCTTCTCTACATATGACCAAGATTTGTGACATCAGCTTAACCTTTGGGCACTTATTTCACTTTGTGAGATATAACGGCCTATATTTCTCTCTGTTGGATCATGTTGTCATTGATGCCAATGGTTTGATTGATTGATGTCATTGATTGATTTCAAGTGATTGATTGATGTCAAAGGATTGATTGATTGATGATTGATGTAATATAATATGTATTGTCCTTGATGAGAATGCAT